>JAYDZE010559640.1:0-14995 GCA_034509125.1 Monilaria moniliformis | reverse complement strand
ATATAATTTAATACATATTTTTTTTTATTAAACAGTTAGATTACAGATATACTCCCCCCCCCCCCCCAAAAATAAATAAATAAATTAAATAAGGCTTTTTCGGAAAGCGAAAAAGCGTATTAGAAGTTCTTTCTTTCGAATTTTATTTCCTTCAAAAACCAATTTATTTTGTCAGTTACCTCATAAAATTTCCCAACAACATACATACCAGCGAATGGATTAGTAATCTCTATTTAAAATAAATGAAGCAAACTTCACTAAATTTACGTACAAGTAACTTAATTGTTGTGTAAAATATTATAATGCTCGTTAAAGGCATGCCAAAAAGCAAATGGACTGCCACATGAACATTTTTAAATATGAAATGATAATTTTTTAATGAAATATGAACTTAGTCGCCTAATAACTTATAAATGGTATTACAAACTCTAATAAATAAATAATTACTCATTATTTCTTCAAAAAAGTGATTACTCAATTGTGTATGTGTATGAGAATATATACACATGTATACGATTGGTATTTAAATGTTAGATATATGGGTATTGAAGTCTTCTGTCAAACGTCATTATAAAATGAACTGAGGATTGTTATAGAATAAAGGTTTTTCAATAAAATCCTCTAAAAAGGGTTTTTAATAAATAAAAAGGCCGATTTAAAGACCAGCATTTTCTTCGTAGCGTGGTCGCTGTCACGAATCTGTAAACAGACGTTCCTAATTATTGAAATCCTTGTAAAATATCAAAATAACAGTAAATTATGATGACATTTTGAATTCTTTTAACAATCAATATATATAGCGACTTTTGTATGTCGTTGGAATTAAATCTGTCGATAAAGTTAAATAGCTATTTTTGAAAATAAGTAACCTAAGAAAGGCTCCATACTTACCTAGCATGTGATAGGTGTTATTCAGAAAGTGGGTTTATATGTAATAGTCGGAGAGTTGTGTTGAGCATGTGTAAGTGGAATATCTTTCCACTAAAATCTTTTCATAAAAAGACAATTAAAGCTACACAATTTTTTCTTAAGTCTCTTTCTAGTTTCTACCCTTCAATTATTAGTAGGTAGAAGACGGTGGGCACCGAAAATGACCCCACCATACACTCTTCTTTTACGTATATACCTCTCCATACTCTCTCTCTCTCTCACACACACACCACAATTTTCGTATATTTCATTTTAGTTTGATGAATAAACTTTGAAATTGATCGCACGAAAATGTGGCATCTGACAAGAGACGATGACCCTACTATCAACTACTCACTCCATTAATTGACCCATACTTAAAGCTATCTAACCTTATTAGATACAAAGATCAAGCTGGTTTGGCCATTACTCGATTAATAAATCTAAAATAGGATCCAATCGTATATGTATTAGTTTAACCCTGTAAATTACATATAAACATATCCATCACAACACGCACATTGCATTATTGAAACAATATGAGATTAAGTATGATATAAAAATGGATGCACTCGAAAACTTGTGGAACTAATATTTGCTTTTGTGATTAAATAATTGGATAATGAATCGATTAATTTGCAAATGATAGCCACTTAGAGACCTAGAGACTAGAGTCGTACAAGTATTAAATCCTTTAATTAATTCTTGTGCCGTGGTAGGTCGCAATTCGCTATAATTCATGCATGTCATTACATCTTTTGCGTAAAGTTGGTTCTACTTTTTTTTCTTGGAGGAGAGGAGACACACTTGCAGTAGGTAGCCAGTTGGAATTTTAGTGTTGCCTTTAGAGACAAACATATTCTTTAATTGTTTATTTAATTAATTATGTTGAGCAGTTATACACTGACAGCCGCCAATACTACAAAGTCTCGTCCACAAAATTAAACTCAACTTTACTGACCAAAACCGTTAATTACTTTAATTACCATGTCCTGAAATTTGCATGTATTAATTTTACTCAAATGTTACGTTTGGTTATTAGAATCGAACAATGAATAACTGCGAGCACGAGCAGTTATACATTCACCAACCATAAACCACGATCATTTACTTGATAATAATTGAAGGAAATAAATATTTATTTCCACAACAAAATTTCAATGATAGAAAAATCACATGGTCTGCCCACATAAACAGCTCATACGTGGGAGTATAATATATTAATTATTAAGACATAATAATTTAAAAAGTTAAACCCACTAGTTGAGGATATTAACAAACCTCAACTTTTATAATCATTATAAAAAATCAAAAGGGCCTAGAGTGATGATGAAGCGAGTTTTAAAAGTCAATAGTGTTTTATGCAAAGGGAAATAAAAGAAAGTGACCCCTAATTAATTAATTAAGTAGCCTCCACTAAACACCCGCTAACAAAGAGTCAATTATTGCATAATCACTTCATTCATTAAGTACAAACATATTGTCATTACAAAGATAGAAACTACATTCACCTTGTTTTGCAATTCACTGTAATTTATTCACGAGCAAAATGTACAATTTTCTGCTCTCTGTGAACAAAGGCACAACTGAAGCAGAAAAATTCAACGGACCTAATTTTACCCAAATTAACATTAAAATCGCCCTGATGACTTTCCATATATGATTAAATTCGGCCTCTCTTTCATCAGTCTGTGTGTTCCTCTGTCTCTCCCCCACCATTATTGATGATTCAATTAAACTATGATAAAATTTCCTCTCACACACTTACACTACAGCTCTGCGAGAGCTGATACTTAACGCCGGTGCCGACGATGATTCCGTTAGCTTTGCTATTCCCAAGCGGGATGTAGGCGGGGCAGGAGACGTGGAGGTGATAACGGCCGGAGATGAAGGATCCGACCTTCCATTTGACGCGCCCGTCAATTTTAACGGTCATTTTGATGGCGCCGTTCGTCTGGTCCTGCGCGAGGGCGAGGCCGTTGTAGGGGGCGACGGGGACGTTGTTGCCGTAGATGAATGGAGACCAGACGTTGACGTCTTTGTGGCCTTGGTAGACGGGGGGGATGACGGTGTAGTAAGTGATCTGCTGGTTGTGGTAGGTGGCGTAGGCGTCCAATTTGTCGTAGTAGACGCCGATTTTGGAGTTGGGGTTGCGGGAGTAGACGGTGATCTGGACGGTGGTGGAGATGACGTTGGCGGCGGAGACGTTGAGGGCGAAGATGGTGGCGTCCTGGAGGATGAATCGGGGCTTCTTCGGCTGGAGGATCGCCCAGATCAGGAGGATTACGAGGAGGAGGATGAAATTGAAGATGAGTAGGCCCGCGCAGCACCTGCGGAGGACCTTCCGCCGCTTGCTCTTGTGGTGGCTGCACACTTTCTCTGACATCGCGGCGGTGGTGGCGCGTGGGGATTGGGGGATTTTGAAGATAAGAGTGGGAGGAGAAATGTGGCGTTGGATATGTGCTAATATAGGCTTGATTGATGAGGTGTGCGTGTGTGTGTAGTGTTGAAACGGGTGTAGCTCTTTTGGTGCATTTAGAAAAGGACGTCCCACTGTGTGTAGTGTGTGTTGATTGCATTTCATTTTTACCTGCTTTAGTTTACTATGTGTGTGTTTGTGTCCATATATGTATCCAAATACAGTTAGAACCCAAAAAAAAAATCCCTCCCTAGCTTTAAAATTTTTATTTGGCCATTTTAATTTGCCACTCAAACGATTGCTTATTTCATTTTTCGGTAAATACTCCATCTCTTTTTTTTTATATATTTTTCTTTCACTGTCTCAATTGTTTGCATAAAATTCAAGTATAAGCTACACACTTATTTAATATTCACAATTAAATACAATACACTTATAATAAATATGAGTTTCTTTTTTGCACTCACCTATATACTTACCGAATATTTATTAAAATTCGTGCCTAGAAGATATGAAAAGAGTTCTAAGCGGCAGAGGGAGTATGTAATACAGCGAAGACATTATACCGACGAGTACAAAAACATTGGAGAATAAAAGCTATACTATATTTTGGGGGAATGTTCAAATTCGTGTTTAGTGAAAATGTACTATCGATCCGCCGTTTCACCATTCCGCACATCTTTGAGTGTATTGGTGTATTAGTTCATTCACCATTACACAATGAATATACTTATATATTTTTGTACGGGTTGATGTAATTTTTTTGCTATAATATATAGGGTAATGAGTGTATCCCATTTTGACGTTTCACTTGATATAAGATATGGTTGACCTAACTTGAGTCGAGTGTACTTTATTCGGGAAAATTGGATTAAGATTTTAATAAAAACTATGGCAGACATGCATGTAGCTAATTAAAAAAAAGGGAGTGTTGAGTTGATATAAATTTTAGATTAAACTACTTGGAGAAGGAATATTTGTAAGATGATATAAATCAGATCGAGAAGTTAATTAAAGTTATATAAAATTTACGACCGTTTGATATGAAAATCATTAAATATTACTCCAAATGGACAGCTACCCTTGTCAATATAATTAAGGACTTAGTTCGATAGGTAAGTTAAGGCTAATATGCATGAATTATTAATTTGGGCCAATATAAATTTGTGTGTTTGGAGTTAAATCTCTCGGTCCGCGATAAATTTTACAAAATCATCTGTTGGTAAGGTATTAAATGTCGCATCAAAGAGGTGCAATTCAGAAGCTATGTGGCAATAGTAACGTGCAATAACTCTATCTTTTCAACATTTACCCTCGCGACGGTGAGGCGAGACGAGGGCGGAGAGCTCACCGCCGTCCTCTTCCTCCCTCATTTTTAATATTCGATGCTTCTCCTCTACCCCCTCCGGCTGAGAGCATGCAACGGCGGTGGTGAGCTGTGATAGTGGTGGTGAGCGGTGGTAGTGGTGGTGACCGGTGGCAGTGGTTTTAGGATTTAGGCTCTCTCTCTCACTTCCGATTTTCTCACTCCAAATCTGATGGTCGTCGTCACTCCACGGCCACCGTCTCTCCATGGCCGTTGTCACTCCATGGCGGCCCTCTATGCCAAGTTTGGGCAGATTTGAGGTTGTGATGATTTTGGCAGATTTGAGCCTATCTTTTTTCCTTGATTCTTTGTTCTTGCACTTGTCGATTGGTTTCTCATTTCGATTCTCATTTTGTGTTCAAATGGGCATACTTGGGCAGTGGGTTTCTCATTTGTTGTTCGATTCTTTGTTCTTGTTCTTGTTCAATTGGTCTCTGATTTAGATTTCGTAAAACATTGCCCTTTGATTTTGTTTTGCCAAACAGAATCCGATATGCATGTAACGATCGTCGGAAAGGGGGTCGCCGGAAAGGGACGGAAGTGGGTATCTCATATGTTTTGGGCCTTAATTAGTAATTAATTACATTAATAAACCATCTAAAAATATTAATCATTAATAAATCATCTAATTAGTTAACTAATCATTAATAAATCAACTACATATTAATCTCATTGTGATTTAATTTACCACTAATTTAAGTTAATTAATAATTAATTATGATCAAAATGAGATAAACATATTCATATTTTTAAAATTGGCAAAAAAGTCATTTAACATGTTATCTGTAAAATAATCTATAATACTAAACATCAAATTTATTTTTATCTTAATTCTTATTTTACCTATCAAATAATAAATATAAAAATCAATCTTATCTTAATTCTTATCTCGATTTTTTTCTTTTTTTTTTTACTTTATCTTCTCAATACTATTAAACGGACCTTAAATATAGTTAATATTTGCATGTTGAATGTGAGAATTATTTGGTTTTGCATGTGTGAACCTACTAAAATGCCGGTAACGGGTCACATCATTTCGAAGCAGTAGTGAGTGATTTAGACAAAAAGCTGACTTTATACTAGCAAAAGGAAATGACTAGCCTCTAACTTTATGGAAAAGACTCATTACTTTAAAAACTCACAACTATAAACAATTAATTAATTGTACTAAGGTCCACATGACATATTTTGAGGAAATAACTTTTGAAATCATAATTTCTCATAAGCCATTGTAAAATTCATTTATGATATTTTATAACTGTCGATACTAGACTCCATTTAAATTGTTTATCTTACTATTTCAATCAAATCTATTTTCCATTGTAATTGAGGGAATTTACATCAACCGACAAATGCTAAATTAATACTTAATAACAAATTGACTGTCCAATATATCCTCTGGCTGTTGTTGATCATTAACGATTAATTATTTAAAACCAGAAAAGTGGAAAATGCTTTGTCCCCATTGGGGAATCTTGTGAAAGAATCAATTTTAACAATTATATAATCAATTGAAGTTACTGCGGGAACTGACATGACAGCCTGTATGATTTCGTTCCAGACTAATTTTCATGTTAATAACGTAAATATCAAATAAATAACAATATATATGGGTTAGCGACACTTTAAGCTCAAAACATCAATAATTTATACATTAAACTTATCGATCATATCGTATTTTTATTTGTTTTACGTGATTTGCAGAATATTATATATTACACGAAAGTAAAATTTATACTAGAGTGATTTAGTTAACGATTATATATAAATATGTATAGAATACAAAAGGTATACCAATTTTATACATGGGCTAAACAAACTTTAAATGTGCGATGTAATGAGTAAAGGCGAAGTGGAATCTGTTAACCATTAGCTCAAGATAACATAATTAATGTAGAGAAATTAATGAAAAAGCACGTAGATGATGGGGATTGGACTTAGAAAACTTGACACGTCAGCCGTGGAACCCACATCAATGACTATATACATTTTTCTTATTTTTATGCAGAAAATTCAAGAAAACTTGGAGCTTATCCTACCGACTCCGCGTATGGGTCCTCGTATGCACTAATCCAGGATCAGAAATAACCATAAAATCACAACCCCAATAATTATAATATATAATTTATATTTATTTTACGACAACGTGTTATATGAATTGTCATAAAAAAAATATATCCAACAAATCAAATTTTGTGATCGTTTAAAATATGTTTCTTGGGAAATGAGTAGGAATTTTAAATAATAGTACGATTTTGTTTTGGCTTTTGTTCTCACCTTTGTGGCCTACCGTTTGATCAAATTTGGAAGTAAATAAACAGCCGTCCAGATGGACTTGGAAGATTCGAGACAAGGAGTGAATTTTTACATGTGTCGGTTACTTGGCATTGAATGTGTCGATAAAAATTAAAGTGACTAAATTTGCAAATATTTAGATACATTTATTTCATAAAATTAAATAGCATTTGCTCCCACACGTTGAAAAAAAATTCATGAATAACGTCGCGTGTTATGACTCTTGTTGACCTAGTAGAGTAGGGGGTGGCAAAATAAACTAATAATTACTGCACTTTGTTTTTTCCTTTTTTCCAAATATATTTTGTTTTCTTACATCTTATTCTGGGTAAAAAGCAAACCTAGATTCTTTAATAATATATTTTCGGCTTGATAGATGATTGCATGCCACTACCATGAATATAAAGTACTAGCAAATGAGTTGTAATTGTATAAAAATAAAAATAAAAATAAAAATCAAGTAGAGTAGTTTTTTTGTGTGTAAATAAAATAATGTAAATAAGAAAGTAGAAGGATGATGAGGTGGATGAGGGGAGAAATCAGGCTAGGATATTCACACCCGACAGAAATGGCGGCTTACCCACATTACAATTTTACCACCTTTAGTTGTGACAAACAAACAGATTCTAAAATATCCATTGTCTACTATATATGGTATTAGTGAAGTCACACTAACATCATGCTTGTTTCAACTACTATTGTTCATTCTGCACTTATAATTTTACTCAAAGCAACTACAAATGATGGTAATATATAAATTCCATTTTCTGCCTAGAAACGATTGAAAAAATGGTGCCACTTTAAAGAAAGAGAGGACAAACGGAGGAGATAAATTTAGAGATGGAAAAGTGAGGGTGGGTGGGTAGGATCGAAAAATACAAATTCTACGAGGACCAGATGTTAAATAAGTGGTCTGCATTCATTTTCTTGTTTCTTTCACTATACATCAAACCGAAAGGGATTTTCAACCCTAGTTAGTATATTATTTTAATTAGCTCCTCTTAAGATAGGCTAATACTAGTGGTTGAGACTTGAGATGTATCGGTTTTTAAATTTAAATCGCGCTATTATAATTTATTGATATAGCCTATAGGCAGTGTGTTAACTTATTTGGGATGTGTTGGCCGGAAAGATGTTAGTTACCAGTCACCACATTCAGTCTCCAGCCCAAACGTATACGACCTACTGTCAAAATGGGCCGAATATAACCCATAACATTATCACACACCAAATTTGCATTCAAGAATGTCTTTTTGGATCCAAATCCGATGGCCCAAGAAGTTGTTAGGGCAGGGATTTAGGGCCCAAATGTATAGGTGATACTGTGCAACGAGACGTCCTATTATCTTTATACTGAAATCCAAAATGTAATCAAATCCTAGCACTCAAGCATGGCAACAACCAATGCACACGTGCGGCCTAATCGCGGAGGCGGATGAAACAGTGGTTCCCGAAGCTGGGGCCCAGCGTTCCCTCACCGCTCGTCGACGCGAAGCTAACCGGCAAATCCTCGCACAGAACCCTCAGCCTCTGCTGCCTGTACACCACATCCGGCGCCGTGAAATTCGCGTCCACCGCCAGCCTCACGCTCACCACCACCAATCCGCCGCTCCGATCCGCCGCCAGCGTCGGCGGGATCCAGCTCTGATCCTGCAGCGACGGCACTGTCAGATTCACCCCCAAGAGCTGCGATTTCCGCACCTGAAACGGTTCCATCGGCGCCACGCCGAGCATGGAGTCCTTGTAGATGATGGTGGAGACGCCGCGCTCGAATCGGACGTCCAGCTCCATGTTAACGTTCGAAACCGACATTTCGACGCTCCAGATTCCGGAGAAGGAGGTGGTGGTGGCGGAGAAGTTGGAAACTTTGATTGAAGCTACGGAGAATTCGGGGACGGAGGCGCCGAAGAGGAACCACATAATGAGGGACATGGTGAGGATGCTGGAGACGAGGAGGAGCATTAAAATGACAAGGACGCGGGCGAAGTTGGCGCTGCTTTCGGATTCCTGCCGGCAGTATTGCTGGTAATAGTAGTCGTTGTAAGGGGGTTGGGAGTAAGGGGCGCCGTATGGGGGCGGGTAGGGCTGGTAGGCGGAAGGGTAGGGGGCATATGGATTTGGGTACTGTTGGTATGGTGGTTGCGGTGGTGGTGGTGTTTGTGTTGATTCGCCGCCCTTTGTAGGGGGTGGGGGTTGAGGAGGAGGAGAGGGATACATTTGTTGTGTTTGATTGGGGTATCCCATGACGGCGTTGTCTTTCTTCGGATTTTCCGGTGGAGAATCCTGGAAGGCTCCCATATTGGACTCTACTCTCTCTCCTTGTGGTTTTGGGGCCAGGGAGAGGGAGGTGGGTGGAAATGAGGAAGGAGGAGATGATTTGGTTCGGGATTCTAGGAAGGGAATTCCTTTATGGATATGAGAGAGAGTGTGTTGATTGGTTTGTTAGTATTTGGGAGATGAAACGAGTTTCGAATGAAATGAGGCGTTGGACGTGTAATGCGTGGTGGCGGCTAGTCAAATGGATGTCCCAAATTTCAGGACAATATTGGAGGTGGAATATAGATGATTCCAAAGGAATTGGCTTTTTCCCACCAATGATCCTCGCTAGCGTGATTGCATTTCACCTAATATATAATTCCTTTAATTTGTACAGTATATTATACATATATCCCTCACTATCGTATTCGTTTTACAAATTTCCATGTGTTATTTCAATGGTACCAAATTTGAAAAAGTAGAATGATGCATATTTTAGAGTATAAATTCGAATTACAATTATTTACACACAAGTTATAAAATATTCTAAAATCACTTCTAATTGCAAGAGAATAATGTCGAAAGTAACAATATGGAGTCGAACTCATAAGGAGGTAAATTTATTATTTAACTAAAATAAAGTAAAAGAAAGATGATGGTCAAATGAACAAAGAATATTCAAACACACGTAACAAATAAATATGAGAGAAACTTTAGGAATTAGTTGCGAAAGAAAAGATTATTCCTAATATGCTTCAGATGATCATTATACATGTTCGACTCAAATCACAGTTCCTAGCTCAGTTTCCTAGTATTGAGGATTGTGTTCTATTTTTAGCTCTAATGACACTAAACGTGTCAAAAGAATTATAGAGTTAGGATAACCTGAACACGTCTCATAACTCATAACGTTAACCTATAACTCTTATGGATTGACATTTACCAACATTAATTCACCTTCGAACTTTTCTCTAAACAATACTTAGTACTAAGATTCTCATACTATGTGTAGCTCCTATTTTTCAAGTTAAAGATACATTACAAAATAAGCAAAGTTAACTAATCAATGGTGCACCATTAAATAGTCTATTCCAATTCAAGCCATAACATAAAATCAATTTAAGAAATTCAATAAAGAAAAAGGATGATTCGAGTAAAATCCTGTCAAAAATCCTCCTACCACATAATAGGAAAAATGGAAACCACAGCGAAGAAAACTAGAACCGTAGATGTCATGTTGTTCGATTTCTATCAGTTACAGTCGTCTTTGGGATGATGAAAATCTATGTTTGGATCCATTCTCCTTCTTCTTCTTCCCCTTGATTTCTCCTCTGAATTCTCTCTCTTTTTTCTCCAATTTCGTGTATCTCGTGTTGTCTCTCCCCATTTTCTTCTAAAAACCATAACTTATAAATGCTTTGTCGCTAGAGTCACCCGACCAAGTGGATAGTAGCGCACCATCTCACCCGGTCAGGTGAACATCTTCGGTGAGCCACCGGCTGGGTGCTTCACAGCACGCCCTTTACCCAGCCGGGTAGGATTCGCTGGAATCCATCCTCTATTCTACCCGGCCGGGTGCTTTCGATGCACATATCCAGCCGACCGAATGAAGCTCTCTGAAATTCAAAATCTTCTTCTCCTTTCATCAGATCGAATGCTATCTTTGGCACTTGTGTTTTCCGACCGAATGGAGGTCTCTCGCACCCGAAAGTTCGAAAACTGTGTGCAAAACTTTAAGAGAAAGATTGTAGTATTTGATTTACAATTATAGCACGTACATAAACATAAAGCAAAGAAGTTGATCGATATGTAAAAGTATTAATTTAACGATGATTCAAGAATTTAAGAATTGAAAAAGAAAAGAAAAAGAAAAAGAAAAAGAAAAAGAAAAAGAAAAAAGAGCAGAGCCTGTCATTTGTTACAACGAGTTGATCATGTTTCACTTTTACCCAAAAAAACAACGAGCTATGGGCTTTTAATAGCCATGGAAATTCGTGATGACAAAGACTGAAATAAATAGATGATACAAAAGGCAAAGATCCGTCAAACACGAATACTATATAATATGTTCATAAAATTGTCAAAGGAAAGTAACCTGCATATTGATATGTTATTATGTGGGGCTACTTATTAAAAATTTCTTAGAAAGGGCAAATCAATTTAGAATTTCCAACTTTCGGGTAACTCACTTAATCCGACTTAGTTATTAACGCAAGGCTCCAATCAATATTGTTTTTCATTTTTGTATTTTTTTCACAAAATTAAAGAATTCTGAATAATAGTTGGATCCAGCCAAACGAAAATGGGGGAAAGCAATTCAAAAGAAAAGAAAAAGAAAGTTCAACAGCAATTTCTACCGCCATCGGCCAAAAGTAGGCCCCAAACCAAGGGCAATGAACAGAATCAACCTCCTATTTCCTCTGTTTTCTAAATTCTACAAACCAAAAACAAGAACAGATGAGAATTAAAACCTTAATCCGAGATTAAATTCCTCTTCTCGGCCAAAAACCCACCACCTCTTATGAATTTGACAAATCAATCAGCAAGCTGGCACAATTCCAAACAAACAATTCTTTAATGGAGGCCACACTTCGTGGTTCAACGACTATAAACCACTCCATCTTATGCCAATTAATCCACAAAAATTCTTAATCCATTCACACAGATCACCCAATTCCATCAGAACCTTCTCTGATCCTAAAACGTAAAAAAGTAAAACTATACTGTGTATTAGATAACCCCCAAAACCCCTCATGGAGCCGGATTATTCGGTCGGCAAATCGGACCCATCGGCGTGGTGAACCGGGTTACTACGGCGTCGTTTGCGCAGGGATGAAACGACGGCGTATTCCCATTCTTCTCCGCGTTCACACACTCCTCACAATACACTTTTCTAGTGTCAGTTTTCGTCATCATCATTGTTGAAGGATGAAAAGCATACCAATCATCATAATTAGGGCCGAGATCCATACCCATATCCGGGGGAGAGTTCCGACCCGAACTCTGGAAATAAGAAGATGTCAAGTCCCCCCTCGCCATTGCCATCTGATAATTCTCTCTCTGAGCTCCCAAACCCTGCAACCGATCATTAATTCCGGCAATCTCCGATTGCACAATCTGCTCGTGAAACGGAACCTGCTGATTTCTCCGGAGCAATACCAGATTATCCGGCGCCAATTGTATCGCCGGCCGGGGAAACTCGCTCCCCGGTAATAAATCGGCTAAATCGAGTCCGGTCATCGCCTTCTCCCTCCGATTCCTAGTTTTCCGAGACCTCTTCAACACGACCAGGAAGCAGCACTCCTTCTGGCGGCAGATCAAAGCGAAGTTGACTTTCCCGGTGATCGGAATACGCCGCCGGTCTTCCGAGAACGGCGACTTAGGGTTCTTCCTCCGGTCTACGAGGTAGATTGAGATTTGGTTGGGAGAAATCCCGATCTTCTGGCTTAGCATGTGTTGAAACGGCTTGTACTCGAGGGTTGGATTGACTCTGACCTCTCCGATGTTCATCTCCCGCTCGCCGTCGAAGAACACCACCGGAAACGCCGGACCGCCGCCGCCTTCCACCATATCGTCGACCCAAAAAACTAAAAATAAATAAATAAAGAAGAGAAAGAATTTGGATCGAGAAGCGTGGTGTGGAGCTTTATATATAAGGGGAGATGGGGTTTACGGGGCAGGACGCGAGGGGTATTAAAATATGGCGGTGGGGGTATTTTAGGAAGAAAGAAAGTAGAAACGCAGACTGCGTGCGATTGTGGGAGTAGCTTCGAGAGAACGAATTCCGGAAATTCCTTGGCCTTCAAGCAATTACCAATGTGGAATGCTCTGTAGTGAAAATATCTATTTTATAACTTCTGCGATTTTGTTATGTGCTCTTTTTTATCGGGACGGTTCTGCCCCCGGCCTTCTGGATTTTGACTAGAAAGTCCATGTTCTTTTCAGACGAAAGTGCATTGGTAAGTTGGTACCGCTTACCACGTCTCATAAACTTCGTCTAGTCCATGTTTCCGAACCCTCTCAGCTTTTTTATTTATCTTAAAAAATCAAATTTTTATTTGTTTTGCTATATTTTATTACATTTGTTTTTTGGATTGGTTAGTTTTGGATGTCATATTTCCACACACTAAATTTTGCATAATGATACTTGATACCTACCGACAAAAACTATATATCTCCATTACTTAGTTTTTATTTTATATAATTTATATAATAGCAGCTATTTTAAGATACTTAAGTAGTGAAAACATTATATATTAATTTCCCGAAGCCACAGATCAGACTTCTTGACAAGGCACTGGTCGGATATTTTTCCCACCACCAGCGAGCTCACCAGCACGATACTTCATAGCAGTAAGAGGGCGACGTGGATTAATCCATCTGGCAGATATAATAGATCTAGAGGGGGACATATTAGGGTTTCAAAATCTGAGATCGGAACCAACAAAGAGAATCGAGAGAGGGAATGAAGGGGTTTTCAGGTAAAAGATTGGAGGGGAAAGATCATAGGCGGCAGAACGGAAGGGAGACAAAAGATGTGGAGAAGAGGAGGCGAATGAGATGAGGTGAAATAGAGAGACATAATCGATCAAGAGAGAGAGAGAATAAATGAAGAATGAAAATGAAGGGCTGCGGCTAGGGTAGGTGACTGGGTGGGATAATAATTAAAAATCCTAAAGAAAATTAGAATTGTAATTGTAATAAGGGGTGATTAAATTTTTGACTAATTAGTAATTAAATATTCTAATTTTATCCATAAAAAGAAATGATTCAACTAAAGTGGGACGTCCCAAAATGGAATGCGACTCAAATATCACGGGACGAAGGGAGTACAAGATAATCAAATAAAAGCAACTTTCAATACAATGATACCAATAATATAATGAATCAAATAAATTTTCATTTTGAAACTCATAAATTTTAATTTTCAAAATATTCATCAGAGAGTATTCTCAATGCAATAGACCAAAAACTTTATTTATTGGAGGAGTCGAGGAGAACACATTTTTTTTGAAGACGTGTCCAACTAAATAAACGGTTGCTTTACTATAATTTCATAAGTTAAAATATTGTCACCACAATAAGGTAAAGGAAAAACATAAAGTGAAAATACTGTAATGGCGAAAAGCCCCTTTTCTTTTCTAATAAAGCAAATGTTGAGAGCATTTCGAGACGTATTCCGCGTAACTAATATGCTTCTGGGGTTTCGGATTCAGAGCAGCTGAATTTCATATTAGCTTCGCTTCACGTCGTAACACGGCCATCCGTTAACAATAGTCAATATTTCTGAATTATTTAGTATAGCTTTTAAATAAAAGGAGTCACGATAAGAATAAAATTAAAATGAAAATTAAATGCTCACTTATTTTTTTTAAAAAAAATTCTACCCTGTTTCAATAGACGATTTGAGTAATATAACATTTATAAATTTATCACTACACGCATTATGCATATTAGGCGCATGAATTTTATATTGGCACGTAGTAATGCGAATTGATATTTCAATCTAAACACACACACACACACACAAAAAAACAAAAAAAATTATAAATGTTAATGGGTATTGATTTTGGTTCATATTTTAACGGGTTAAATCGACTCACACACATTTGTGAATTGTGAAATAGGTGGTAAAACAAAGCGAGAAGGTATCAACCGGTGGAATTTACCTACAATATAAAAAAAATGTGTGAAATTGCTCATCAATTTCTTTGATTACATCTCTCTCTCTCTCTCTCTCTCTCTCTCTC
>JAYDZE010559629.1:0-12773 GCA_034509125.1 Monilaria moniliformis | reverse complement strand
TGTTTATTTAATTTCGAAAATTTAGTTCTAACATTTAATATACTACTGAGCTAGTGAGCTCACCCCACTACAGACCATCTTTTGCATATTAGGTTATTGTTGGTATAGCAGTTGTGACCCCCGTCAAGTCACTGTTCCTTTTGGGTAAATAATTGTACATAATAGAACATGTGGCATGTCAGGTTTTGATGTATATGTATATTGGCCGTGAACAACTGCTGTGCATATTTTGCACATTTAAATAACTACCGTTTGTTTTTAACAGGATTTCAGGTTTTTAAAATTTTAAATTCCATCGACTGCTTGAATTGATAATAATATAAATATATTATGAATATGTATATAGTTTTGTCGAGACGTGACGCCACTTATTCGATTATTCAGTAATCGAGTAAGGGGTGTTACAAATAGGGTCGCAAAAAATATTTCCTCCAAGAATTCGATGGTCCAGCATTGCCGCCGGCACCGCCGCCCACCTCCGAGAAGAAATCGAAACCCAACCTAGAAACGCATCGAAACACAAATTCAAAATGAAGAACAATATGTCCCAAAATCATCACCGACCCAAATCAAAATCAAAATCGAAATCGAAATTCAAACGCAAATTAAAGAACACAATTCGTCTCAAATTGAAAAAACCATTGACGAAATCATCACCGACCCAAATGAAAAAAAAGCCTTAAAATGAAGAATCTGACACGAAATCAAAATGGAACCTAAATCAAAGACACAACTCAGACCAAATGCAAATCAAATCTAGAGAGGGAGTCACCGCCATGGCTGCAAACCCGATTGCAATGACTTTGCCGTCTGGGTTTGCCCAGTCACGTGACGGTGACCGATCTTCTCACTTGAACAAATTGAAGTCAAGCTTCGAACAAATGCACAGTCAACACAACCACCACCGATAGATCCCAAATTCAAGCACTAAACGAAGAACAAAATCAGCCCCTAAAAGGAAAGACCCAAATCAAACCCAAATCGATCTCATAATTACCAAAATCACAATCTACTAGAGGGTGAAGAATGAGAGCATTGTCGCGAAAGAGAAGAAAATATAGATTTTCACGATGGCGACAGTGAAGGCAACGGTAACTTAGAGATGAAGAATGAGAGATGGCAAAATTGGGCATCTTGGACAAACAGTACATAATTGCATTGGTGTGCGATTATAATTCTGGCAGTAACAGTAAAGACGGCGCCTAATTGGCCAAAATGTGTGGCGGACCGCGATTAAAATCACTCGGCCCGATGGACCGAGATGAATGTTATCTCAACTATCAAACACACAATACTATTATTGAGCCAAGATAATGTATCGTATCTTGCTTTTATTCGTACTATTAAACTGGACCTTAACAAAAATGTCATTTTTTATTATCAAAACTTGCAAAAATTACAAATTATCATCTATACTATTAATCTTAACAATAAATACGTCATATGATTCAATTATCAGCAGTAATAAATTCAGTTGAATGTTGACTCAGCATGCCTAGAATACATATGTTGCACATGCTGAAAATCTTGTATTTAAAGATGTATTTAGTAGTAGTAGTATTTAATAATAATAGTGATTCCATTTCGATTTCCGCCCTCACCTACCAACCCCAACTTAAATCTTAAATCCCACAATCCTCCCATTCCCATGTTGAATTGTTGTTGCTTCTTTGATTGAGTAACGACTAAACTAAATTATAATACATTATACACAGCATAATAAATATCAATTGTTGTCTGTGTTATAAATTCCACCACAACTTTCATATGCAACTAAATTAGCTTTTTCTTGTTCCCTACATGGAGGAGTGTCATCTCACTTTTCTCGACTTTTTTAATGTTTAACAGGAAAACTAGTAAAAGTTCAGACCTCAACATCAAATATTTACTCACCTTAAAAAGTTTCATTACACTTATCAAAAAGTGAGCCGTGGTCGGATTCTGAAAAAGAAAATCCAACAGTATAATGAATAAGCACAACAGATCTAATTGATACAAGAGTTTTGCAGTTTGACAGTTGCTACAATAGATGACAAAACAAATATTAAAATCCCCGCAGTGACAAAAAAGCGACAGCTCTCAGTATTGACAATTGGTCCGCAGTTGGTTGATGAACCCCACACCACAAAATCCTTAACTTGTCAAAAATGTAGTGAAAATATAACAGAACCATAAGACTAGTAATGCGTGCTTGCTATGTAAGAATTTATTTGTACAATCTCATCCGCCACGAAATTTCTAAATATTTATTGCCCATTGAAGATTATTTGCATGTCCCTTAGCGCAAAGATGCATACCTTCGCCTCTCTGTTTTCACCCTCCTATCATGGTTGTAGGGCTTGAGAGCTCGCTCGACTTCAATCTCCGAGAGAAGTAAACAGTGCAGTCTTTTAAGATGTCCAGCGCATTTCTTGTGATCGACAGGAGTTTTGTTTGTGTTGTGTTCAGCAGAATCGAATTTCCTCTGATGCTGAGACTGCCACTTAGCTTGCAAATAAGCAAGAGATCTCCATGGAGGGAGAGGCATTGAGTTCTGTTTCAGAGAAGATCTGGCGGCTTCGACCATTACTTGAAGAAATTGTTTAAGTTTACTGAAAGAGCCCACATAGATAACTGGAAGAGAATTGAGTATCCTATCATAGGAGTCAACAGCTCTAGCAATCTCAAATTGGCTCCTGAAGTCAATATCAATGATCACGCGTTCGGTACCTCCTGTATCATTATAACGGATGACATCAATGTACTCGTGATCACCTGTAGGCAACGAAAACTTGTATTGTATCAGAACACTTGACCTCTTATACTAATTTGTAGCAATAAATACATCTCAGGTGAAAGAGTTGGAAGAAATCTCCATTCATGGCACTCATGGAATCTTGAAATCCAATAGACTGGCATCAATCGGAGGAAAAATATACAACTACATCTACCATGATTCTTGAAGAAAATAACAATTAAGATGCTTGATGGCATATTGCAGATGCATAATCATACTCGGAGACAGAAAGGATGTCATTACCTCCTGGAACCCTGTCACTCCCTTGCCACCTGGATGTGCACAGCCCTGCATCATAACCCGACAACCTCAGCAATTTTACTAGGGAGAACCGGATGCAGCTGGCTTTGCACGGACCTGAGTTCGCAGCATGGAGGTCTCTTTCATTAATTGAAAGCGCAAGGGAATTCACCACCGACAGCAAGTCATTTTCATATTGATCCACCACCAACTTGAAATACTGCAGAACCAAACACAACTAGTTCATATAGATAAACGAATAACCATGCAAAAGTTGGAAAAAGTATGGAAATTGAAGAATTTAATAATTCTGAATTGGTATTTGCAACGAAGAAACATGCCCAAAAAAACAGATTTAAACCATCACAGGTTCTCCATATATTGTTACCTATATTTTTCACAAAGGCTGGGGTTGAAAGAAAGTGTTGCTTCATTGTTATTGAAGGCAAGAGAGAACTACATTGGCTTTCATATACATTTGGATTCTTCACGCGTACGCCACATGCTTAAAATCCATATTTTGAGCAAGGGAAATTGTGATATACAAACTAAGCATACTGGCATCATGTAAGATATGTGGCCTATTATATGTAGAAACAATTGAGTAATGTAAATGTGACCATCATAGATCCTCAAAGAAGATAAAAGTAATCAAATTTGAGTTGAACTACTACCACTGATAACAACAGAAGTTTTGAGTCGAGCAATTCAGCAGGAAACAATCAAGATTTAATATCCTCACTGTGCTAAATGCCTTTTATACCCAATTTCCCTTTCTAGCACCAATAACCTATTCATGATTAAACGTGAACATAAAGTCAGCATGCACAAGCACCAATTGTACCTTAAACAGTCCATCTAATTCCAGCTACAGGTCATTTATTACCCTATCCATAATCCAATTACTATCACCCAAACTATGAGCAACTAGCATGCCCATAATTCAGCTCAAAAAATTATGGAAATAGAATTGAATTCACAAAAGCGACATTTCGGCTTCAAGTACACTATTCATCAAGACAGTTAGCCTGTCAATTGAAATTGATCGTAACACTATGTCCTGAAATCTGCAAGCGCTTCCTTCAACCAACACACGCACACTTCTATAGTCTATACACATAAATATTTATATAGAGATAGATATGATAGGGATAGAGACAGGGACAGGGACAGGGACAGGGACAGGGACAGGGACAGGGACAGGGACAGAGACAGAGACAGAGAGATACTAACTGAGATTTTGTCAGCGAGCTGAAGGAAATCAGAGAGGCTGGAGTCGCTGTCGCTGCTGTATCGAGAATCAGCCCCACAACTATTCCCGTTCTCCAGGAAATCGTTAACCATCAGCGCCAAATCATGCTCGCTCTCATGGCTGACTCCGCCTCCTCCATTAGACTGCCTCGCCCACAACTCATCGGACGACGACCTATAAACCCTGCAGTTCATTCCAGCACCAACCACAAACGCCAATACTCTTCTAACCAATTAAAATTTCTTTCCCTCTCAAAACTCCATCGTCTTGACACAAAACAAATCAAATTTGAGCCCAAAAAATGAAAAGCTATGAAGAAGTAAAATTCCTACAAAATTTTCGGCTATAACAACGCACAAGAGACAATTCATAATCTGTCGAAAAAATACAGAGAAAGAATTACAGAGGTTGAAAATGACAACGAAGACAACAAATTCGAATCCTGATTGAACGGCAAACTACGTGTCAATCGAATTCGAAATTTCTGAATTTTGTAAATCTGTAAAACAATTGCACCATTTGTGTCCCTAAACGAAACAGAAAAACCGAAATCAGTAGATTAGTAAGCTCGGATTTCTTGTTGAAATGTCGTTCCCCAATCCAGAAACAGATAATGAATAGCAACGATACATCCTTTAGATATAATAGATACATATATATATAATGAATATAAACGTAATAAATAAATAAATAAAATACAAGGGAATAGGAAAGGGAGAGAGAAGGGAGAAAAGAGATCTAGGTAGACAGAGAAGGAAGATGAAGAACGCAACTGGCAGGCGGAGTTCATCATGACAGATATGTGTATATCTTTATGGGACTGAAATGACGGAAAAGGACGCCCCGATTTGTTTCGTGATTGTCAAGTTAAACTGCTCACCATTTATTAAGTACACAAAAAATATTCCAATATTATAGAATTTTGTTGAAATTATCGGAAAAGTTAATAATAATAATTTTTGTGAATAAAGTTAATAATAGATCATTCTTATGATGTAGTAATAAATTATATCTACTCATATAATATAATAATATGTAAAAGCCACTAGTATTTTATGTAAGTTGATTGTTTTGCTCTTAATAAAAAATAATTTGAAATAAAAAATAATTCTATGTATCGTAACAAAGCATAAAAATATAGATTTTGCCTCATAATAAAATACGTAACGACTACAAACGCATAACGAGTTTATGGAGTGAATTTGGTTGGTAAAACGGCTATGATCTAAAAATGGTTGCCGCAGTTTTGAATCCTCGCGATTCATGTCTTTTAAATTTTCATGTAAAATAGTATGACCAAAAAGCTAACTAATTTTGAACGGCCGAATGTCCAATTCAATACAATTGTCAAAATTATTTACGCGGATGAAATTTTGAATTGAATACTATCAAACATTAACAAAATGATAAGTAGAGTTGCTTATTTGATCAGTTCAGTTATGCTGAATTAGTCGGTTAATCAAATAGCAGCTCATATAAACAAAAACTATTTTATCAGCCCTACAGATAAATATGTTACTAAATGTGCATTTGAATTCCACAAATCTTGATCTGTCAAATGGTTTGATAATTTTAAGTTGTGTTTCGTATATTCTATTCAGGTGCTAAATATCAGTTTGAGTATTGTGATTTTATTAATCAATGTTGATAGTTTGTGGATTAATTCAATGTTATACCCTTGTATAATTGTTTCAATTAATATATTTTTCATCCCAATTATATAGACTTTTTTTTATGTTTCAAATATATAGATTTTTTTATAAAAAAGTATATTTTTTTAACTCATTTACTAATATATATATATATATATATATATATAATTATTTGATTAATTATTTAGCTTAATTAATTGTCAAAATAAGTATAAGTACGTTAAGAAGTTCATTGTATAATTTTATTTTTAATATTTTTTTCTTAATTTTTGTACGAAATCTAATCGGTTTATATAATTAGGCTGTGTTTGGTTAATAAGATAAGGGCCAAGATAAGATAAACAGTCATGGCCCAATAGTAGTACTAGGCTGTTTGGTAGCCATGATAATATTTATCTCGGCCCGCCGGGCCAAGATAAATTAGTTGCGGCCCGCTTAACATCACAACAATACGACGTCGTTTCTGCTATGGAGGCCAGATACATTATCGCACCTAAATGGTGCGATAATTCACTGTTACATCCCTATTTCTCACGTTGCCCTCTCTCTCTCTCTCTACTCTCTCTCATCGACATGCAACTCTCTCCCTCTGCTCTCGGTCACTTTCTCTCTCGTCGGCTCTCACTCTTTCTTTCTCTCTGCGCTCTGCTCTCATTCTCTGTCTGCCGTCGGCGACTTCTAGAACGGCAGCCGACGGTAGTGCATGTGGCCGATGGTAGTGGGTGCCGACGTGGATGCCATTTCTCCACGGCCGCCGTCTCGCTTGGTTTTAGGCAGTGATGATGTCGGCCTGTGGTGGATTTGAGGCGTGACGACGAGAATGGTGATTTGGTTTTCCAGATCTGAGCCTCAAAATTTTGAAATGTTGACGGATTTGTTGAAGGATGAGTTTGCGTCTATGGTATGGCTATGATGATTTTACCCAGATCTGAGCCTATTTGTTCTGATTTCTCGAATCGATTTCTTTTGGGATTCTTCGATTGACTGTAATTATTCTATTGGGGGTTGCTGGAATCTCTTCTCTGTTGGGGGTCGTTGGAAATTTTCTTCGATTTGTATGGCTATGATGATCGGAAATTTCCAGAACTGAGCCTGTGTGTTGTTATGGATATGTGTTTTAATTTTGAATTTTGGGTTAATTGAACTGGGTTCGATTCTTCCAGCGAATTTGATGATTTTTTTTTTTCGATTTCTGCTTTCAGTTTCGATTTTTGGGTATTTTCTGGTTTCTCTCTTCCCCCGATTTCTGAGTCATTCGATTTTTTATTTTGTTGGAATGACCTCACCAGAACTGGACATTTTGCATCCAGCGACCACTTACGCCGTTTCCGAATACTTCCATTAATAATTTGGGCACAATTATTTGTCTAATAATTGCTCAATTAAGTTCCATAATTTAATATTAATTACTCATTAAAATAGCATTAATTAATATTATATTCTTAATTTGTAATCTTAATTAATATTTTTAATCTGATTGTAAAGCAGCTAACACAAATTTAGCATTAATACATTAATTGCTCAATTAAGTACTAATCACAACTTATTCAACCATTAATTAATGGTGCATGACCCTTAAATTAATCACTACCATTAATTATAAGATAATGGTAGACAATTGGTTAATCACTGCCACTAAAATAATTTACGAACAATTAATTTATAAAATTTATAAGATAATGTATATAAGATATTTGTAAGAATATTTATGTAATTTATAAGATAATGTATATAAGATAAATTATAAGAAAACCTATAATTTATAGTTTATAATTTGTAATTAAAATAATTTATAATTTATTAGATAATCTATATTCATATTGTTATTAAGGGCAAAAATGTCAATTTACATCTTATCTATAATATAATCTAACTTGCCAAACACCACATTTATTTTTATCTTCATTTTTATGTTATCTACCAAACACCACATTAAAACCCTTATCTTAATTCAACAGTAATTTTTTATCTTACGGCCCATCTTACCTTATCTATCTTGCCTTAACTTATCTAGGCTATCAATGAAGCCTTATAATTCGTCCTATCTGCAAAATTATTTAGACTAGTCTCAACAATTTTTCTTCGTTCATCATAGAATTTGAACAGATTTCTGATATGGAATATTACAGAAGTTATGAAGGTAACACTTATGTATATATTGTGAATTCACTTGTTTAATTTAACGATAATATGTTTGACACTATATGATGATTCTAGGTATGTTATATAATGATAATAACACATTATGATTGTTCGCATAAAATTTTAAATTTTCTACTAATGTATATTCGTCAAATTCAATCAATGATTTTCGAATGGAAGTTTTCTTATTCTATATCTTCAACTAATATTGAGCTTTGTTTTGTAGTTACTTATATTCTAGATTGCAATCCGGAACTGATGCGAGTAGTGGGAAAATTTTCTAGCACAATAGAGGATGCAATGTGTTTTTATCTTAATTATGCATCAGAGTGTGGCTTTGACACGCGAAAAAATGGCTCAAAGAATTATGGTGGTGTCGTAACTTGGCTTTATGTGGTTTGCAGCAGGGAGGTAAAAAAATGGCGGATGATTCAGACTCTAGTACTGCACATGATGGCTTTGTCAATAAAAGGAGACAATTATCCAAGAGGTGTGAATGTAAAGCTCGAATATCAATCAAGTACGTTGTCGAGAATGGGCAGGGTTTGTACGTTATTCATAAATTTGTCGAGGAGCACAATCATCTTATGGTTGAGGATAAGCATAAGAGATTCATCACTGCTAATCGGAATATTGATATTGTGCATCAGAAGTTCATTATAGATTGTTGGAAGGCGAATATTGGACCGACACTTACGTATAAGCTATTGAATGAGATCATGGGGGGGTATGACTGTGTATGGTGTACTTTAATCGAAGTTATAAATTAGTCACGTGATCTGAAAGCATACACAGAAGGATCTGGCGTAGAAATGTTGTTGGATGAAATGCGGAAGAAGAAGGAAACATGTGTTGGGTTTAGCTATGAATTTGAAGTATATGGCGAAGATAAGTTCAAGCAGATATTTTGGTGCGGCGCAGCATGCAAGAGAAATTATCATATGTTTGGGGATGTTGTTGCATCTGATACACTTACAACACAAACAGGTATGTCTCCATTAGGTGCCAAGTATTTCGTATTTATTAACAATTCGAATGATTTTTTTACATAATGCACTGTTGTACTAATTGCAATGATATACAATATTATATGTAATGATTTTTTACGTCTGTTATTTTCATGCTGCGTAATGACGACAAGAACAATTAAATTTTCTACGTGATGATTTCAAGTTATCAATATGATGATCTTGGAAACCTACACCGAACAATTTTGGCACTGTTTACCTAATATTATGACATTCGTTGTACAAAATATTGATTTTCGTGATGCATTGTGATGATATTCATAGTAAACAACGTTAGCATGTATTATTATCGTCTACATTGTTTATTTTAGTTTTTTGAATGATTTATTTTACATAATGCATTGTTGTAATAATTATAATGATATACAACATTATATGCAATGATATATTTACGTATTTTATTATCACGATGCGTTAGGACGTCGAGAAAATTTTAAATCTGTGATGATATATGACATTCTGTATTTTGAGTATCAGTTTTCAATGTCATGATCTTGGAAACACACACTGTATAATTTTGGCTCTGTTTACCGGATATGATGAAATTCATTATACAGAATATTGATTTTCATAATACAGTGTGCTGATATTCTTAGCAAATAAAGTTAGCATTTAATATTTTCGTATACCCTGTTCATTTTACATTTTTTTATTGGAACAGATACTGCATGATCTTTGCACCATTTAGTGGTAAAGACAATCAGGTTGGCCTGTAACGTTTGCTACATGTTTAATATCTAAGGAGGGCGCTGA
Source organism: Monilaria moniliformis (assembly GCA_034509125.1). Classification (NCBI taxonomy): domain Eukaryota; kingdom Viridiplantae; phylum Streptophyta; class Magnoliopsida; order Caryophyllales; family Aizoaceae; genus Monilaria; species Monilaria moniliformis. The sequence continues at coordinate 2,930 of JAYDZE010559629.1, read as the reverse complement.
TTCCTTTTCTTGGGTATTCAGCAAATTTATCACATGTATGGGTCTAGCTCCCAAATTGATCATAACTGATCAAGATTTGGGGATGAAAGTTGCAATCGAGTGTGTGCTTGTGGGTACTAGACATAGATGGTGTATGTGGCATATAATGTTGAAAATTGCAGACAAAGTCCCTAAGCATTTGCTCGCTAATGAAGAGTTCAATAAGGAATTAAAGTACTGTGTATGGTCAGATATGGATGAGCCTATTGATTTTGAAAGTAATTGGAACAAGATAATGGAATACTATGGTTTGACCGATGATGACTGGTTTAAAACAATGTATGGTTTGAGATCTTTCTGGGTTCCAGCTTATTTTAGAGATTTTCCTATGGGATCAATGCTAAGGACGACTTCAGTATCTAAGTCTGAGAATAGCTTTTTCAAAGGGTACCTAAAGCCTCGCAGCAATCTTATGGAATTCATTATGGATTTTAACTACGCGTTGCAGGCACAGAGGAATGACAGTGCAAAACTAGATTATCTCGATTGCACAATTGTATCCATATTGTCAACAGAGTTGTCTTTTGAAAAACATGCTGCTACTAATTTCACAGATAGTAAGTTCAAAGAAATATAGGCAGAAATAAATGAAGCATGCTACATTTGTCGTATGTCAGAGATGTCGTCAGAGGGAAACATTGAAAAGTACAAAGTTATCAACAAAGTTGGGATTAAGTGGGACGTCGTTTACAATATGGATAATGATTCATATGATTGTGGCTGTAAATTGTTTGGAAGGGCATATTGTGCAACCACATTTTTTTGTGTTTAAAAACAAAGATGTAAAGTTGATCCCAGAGAAATACCATGGAGCTTGGTGGCTGAAGTCGTCTCTATTGAAAGCCGTACATGGAAATGCTAGCGTGTCATTGGAGGAGGTATTGAATGTTGATGATAAGAGCAAGGCTCTTAATAACCTATATTCACCATTCTTTGGATTAGTACATAGGGTGGGGACGTTGATCGTATATCATCTCTTACTGCTGCTATAGATGATGCCGATATTCAAATGTATGGTGATGGTAATGTGACATCAATTGTTGAAAAGAAGAAGATGTTTGAGTGTTTTTATGGAGCTCCTAGACCCGACATAGTTGATATACACCCTCCGACTATAATCAAGACTATAGGATCTGGCAGTCGTTTAATTTCGAGGAAAGAAAAGACAGTTAGATATTTGAACAAACCTTTGCGTTGGTGTGCAAAATGTGGGGAGTTGGTCCACCATGATGCCAGAAATTGTGACAATGCAAAAGAGAAGATGAAGCAGAAATCACAAAATGAAGATTAGGTATTGTAATTGTCATTACGTACTGAGAACTAAATCGTCACTGAATACGGTCGTTATCATTACGTTTTATATAGTTCAAGTTATTTTAGCAATTTTTTCCTTCATTACGTATTCACGTTTAAATCATCACGCCAGACATTTGTATATCATTAATTTTGTTTGCATACTTGCAATTGTTTTTATTAAATTTTCATATTCTTAATCTCCCCCTACTATCGATCGAACTGAATTTTGTCCTCGTATATTTTATCTTTAAAATCATAGTATTTCACATTATCATGCCATTATTTTGTGTATTGAAATACCTTATTAAGAGATACCAGATATTGTTAATATCATTAATATATAATGTAAACCTCATTACGTGATGCGCATAATATCATTACATAGTTTATATTATATTTATTATATTATATCAAAAGCATTATTGTACATATTCGAAGTCATTAAAAGTTGCTTATGAATCATCTGAATTAATTAAGTCATTGATAAAGTAGCGCATCATAATTGTTATAATATAATATATCTAGACCATTCTAGTGTTTTAGCAAAAATACATAAGTCAACTAATTAAATCCAATCATTGTTACTTATCAGTTCATCAGATTATTTCTTCTTGTAGTTGGCTATCACCCTGTCAATGTTGACCGTCTTCAAGCGATTTTTTGCAGCGTGGTAATGTCTCTCTGCAAGCTCTTTGTTTTCAAAGGTCATGTGGTTTATTTCAGCTCTAAACAATGTTTGCCAGTACTTTACTCTCAGCACCTGCAATAACTTTATGCCCCTGGGAGTAAATCCAGTGCTTCAGTCCTTAACCTGTTGGCCCATGTATGTTTCCATGTGTCGCATCACATACACCCCACAGTAGTCCTTGTTAGTGGATGTTCTCCATGGTATATCGATTACGCGTATTGGAGCCTTCTTCAAAGATGCTGGCCAGTTTTATCCAACATTCTCAGATATGTAATTGCTGAAAAATTGTTTCTGCAATTTCATACATACACGATAATATCATCACATTGTACCAAGTACCATATATCATTATAAATTATTTGACAAACATTAAAGATTATATAAAGATTTCTAAATACGTACCAAAATAGATGGGACCTGTCCGTATTTCACCTCGATTGAAACATCAGGTCCTGGGTTCAAATTATCAATTATGTCTACGTATCCAACACTTAGATTAAATGCGACGATATAGTAGTGTGCCATTGCACAAATTGGGAAGAATACCTAGTCATGCACAGATAGTTTAACACTAAATATACTCATAGTTCGATTAATTTGTGATAATTATATATCCAATCTATTTGTATATTTTACCAGGTTGAACTTATCCCACTTGACGTCTGGAATTCCACGACACTCAGCATCCAGTCTATCGGAAATCTCTGAAAATGCTCTAGCTTCATCCCATGCATTCGGTCTTGTAATCACTGTGTAGCTCTGAAATTAAATTAAATGTTGGTTACAAAAATTAATATATTATAAACAAAATATAATAATAATAACATTACTAATAATAATAATAATAATAATAACAATAATAATAATAATAATAATAATAATAATAATAATAATAATAATAATAATA
>JAYDZE010559618.1:0-12774 GCA_034509125.1 Monilaria moniliformis | reverse complement strand
CCCATCACAGTTATGTTCGGTATGTGCTCCATCTTCCTCTTTGTGGCCTCCATCTTGCAGCGACGACTTGCAGCAATTGGAGAGAAGCCAAGTAAGTAAACATTGCTTGAACTTAACTACTTACTAGAGTTGCGATGTGAGATTTATGTGGAAATTAGTAAATAAGACGTCTCAATTCGTCTGCCATTGTCTCGTTTTTTCTGTTTCAACTTCTTCAGAGACCGAAGACTGGGCTATGATGAAGGAGAGAACCAGCGAGACCGAGCCACTAAATGATGCTTGATTGATTTAGTTAGATCTGGGATGATCATCTATTTTCTGCCATAAATTGCAGACAGTAAGTAGTTTGTAGTCGAGCATATTATTGAAATTTATTGCACTATCAGAAAAGCTGCATAAAAAGATGGTTATGGAAGAGGAGAGAGACTCGTGAACAAAATGCTGCACGACTCTCCTTTTCTCTTACGGAAATGTGCAAATTTACAACATACTACAATTTTTAGATTTGTCTCACGCTGTAAGGGTAGTCGAATACTTCTCCCATAATTTCCAGTTCTGTTATTTTTTAAATCTACGATTTTAAGTATCCACATTGCCCCAGTTTTGTATCAGCAGCCCTTTCTTTTTGTCCTATTTGTTTTTCTGTAGTACAACAACTTTTGTCATGCAGATTTCATTGCTTTGCCAATGACTGGCGAAAATTTTCACAAAGGAGGCCCCAACCACATACTATAGTCTCAAACAAAAGGGAAAAAATAAATAAAGAAAAAGAATACTTGTTATGGGAACTTATTACTAGAATGAATATTACATGCAAAGCGTCCATATATATCATACTACACAAAGAATTATTATATTTCTCAAGAAAATATATGTACACAAACAAGTTGAGATCCATCAATAAGAATACTTTACATCAAATGGTTGCGTTTTGCATATATAGTAGCAAGTTCCATGTCCCCGACGAAGAAGAGAATTTTGTCCAAGATACCTGCACTTGGTACCTCTTCATCTACGCCTCTCTCGCAGCTCATATCAGCTTGTTGTCTTGATCCCAGACCGCGTTGAATTTGACCTTGATGAACTAAACAATATTCATCTCCTTCCCTTATTATCTTCAATCCCCTGCATATCACATTGTTAAAACTTAGTCCAAAATCATAGAACTAGGAATCATCAAGATTTTTCATTTCTACACATGAAATGGAGAGACTGGCCTAGTCTATGGAAAACCAATTTGAAGCGGGAAAGGTAATGCCATTTCATTTTATTATTTGGCAGTGGTCTCTTTGTCAACATTTGTAGTGTGATATATAACAAACCAAAATTCTCACCATTTATTTGATTTCAAATTCTCAATATAGAGCAGAAACAGATAATTATCTTTTCGACATTTCAAAATGATCAATTAAAAACAGAGAGTTGTCGGTTTCTAACTTCCAAATATCTGTTGCAAAGTTGCAAAAACTTCTTAACTGCAGAAAAAGAAGGCAGTTTTGACTTACAATCCAACACGATTATAACGATCTTGAACAATGTAGACGTTCCATGAGTCGGGAGCAGCAGGCGCATAAAATGTGGCTCGCTCAATCCCCCATCTCTCTTTGAAAGAGATTAGACCATAGCTCCTCATCTGAGGCTAATTCTCTCCATTTCCAGCAGACTTGGATCACAAACCAACCATCTTTTAGCATCATACAAATATGATTGAATCATTCATCTTCTCTCTCAACATCTAATCTCATGTTAATCAACTTCTTCAACAAGATGAATAAATGACAAGTTTGCAACCAATAATTCAGAATTTTGTTAGGATGTTAATAGCTATAAAGATCAATATTTTTCCAGTCATCATATTCAAGATTTTTCCAATCAAAACCCTAGCTAGCAATTTAAAGTAGAGGAGCGAACTGATGCAAGAAAAGATAAATTAATAAATCAAAATTGTTAGATTTCGTATCATCCAATCTTAATGTTCACCATCATACAGAATACATATATCTTGAACTATGTTTTCCTCCAAAATGTAAGATATAAGTATTGTACATCTCAATAAACCCAATTCAGATCCCTACATCATTCCAAACCCAAAATTATCACAATAATTCAAGATTCTCGAATTTCAACAATCAAGAACAAAACTCTTCTACTTACCCATATGAGCAGCTGCGAGATTTTGATGATCCAACCAACAGAAAATCTTATGATAAAGATCCGTTGGCAATCTCTCCATATCTTGATCGCACCAGCTTCTGAGGATACTAAACTGCAGAGGAAGAAAAGAACCGAGAATACTGTGCTGTCTGATATCTGTGAGAGAGATAAAGTTGAGTTTTTCCCATTGTATTAATACTCCTATTATTTGCATGGTGATATGAATATGCCCATCTGTAATTTCATGCGCCGCTCATTTGGGTCTGAACTGTTAACTATTTGTCAACGCCTGACCGGTAAATTTTCAAGGACAAAATTAAAATTAAATAAATTGTGTAGAAAGGCCACAAGGGAAAGGAACATTAGAATTTAGAAATGACGTGATAAAATTGTAATTTTGTTTGGTTGTATGATCCCTCCAATTTTGGTAGTGGTGAATATAATATAATCACGAATATTATGCTTAAACAATGTTAAAATTTTATCAGAATTACATTGAAGCTATTTATTGAATAAATAATTATAGAATTTTTTTAGTCTACACACTCACTCACACAAAATAACTCGAACCCCAATTTATTCATTAGAAGGTAAGCGTCTCACTAACTGGGTTGTATTTTATCATTTAATAAAATAATAATGTATGTAAGTTAGAATGTGATAATTAGAAATAGTTGGTTGTGATTGGTCCGTCTCATATTTATGATATGAATATTAGGTAGAAAGAAAGGAGATTTGAGAATGATAAAAAAAAATTAATAAATTATAAGAGACTTAAAAACAGACATCCGATATTCAGAACCGTTCATAAAAGTATCACCCATCCGATATTTAGTACCGTTCATGAAGTTTTAATAAATTAATTGAGTTTGTTGTAAGTGAAATAAGGATTCCATTTTTATTATAATTTTGAAGTGATAATATAAGGATCAAATTTTTATTATAGTAATTATAATTAGAATGGTAATTGTAAAGAAAATATTAATAAAAAGGGATAATATTGAGAGTTATAATTAAATGGACTGTGTGAAATATAATTACTGAAAATAAAATTGGTAATTTTTTTATGAGCAGATCAAATTAGTAATTAACTTCAAGAAGGAGCCTAGTTCTGAGTTTTAAATCAAATCCAAATAAATAGAACAAAAATCAAATCGTATTTTAATCTACATATTTTTTGAACCAAAATGGCAAGTTAACAGATGGAAGGCTCTTATGTAGGCAATCATGATTTCAAACATGAAACTTTATTCGATAGAAATAACTTACACCGAGTTATTCATATAAAACCTTCATATTCCAGTTCCCAATCTTCAAATTCTTTCATCAAATCGAAATACTTCATTCCAACATAAAAAGCTGCGAGAAACAACAGAAAAAATCCACCCATTAAGAACATAAACTATTGTCACGCCCCAAAAACGATTTTCATTCTGCAAAACACAAACATAAATTCATCGTCACTATTATAACTCATCTTGCGAAATGCCAACCATCTATAAATAACAACAGACTACAATTCTTTTTTAGCTGTGGATTTCTGACCAAAGTAGTAAAACTACAGAATGTGTACATGACTTCTGCGAAAGGTGAAGTGCACCAATTATCTAACATCTCTTGGCAGCAAAGAAAGTGCAGATTGGATCAATTTTCCTAACCCGCCTTTGAAATTGTTAACTGTATTCGAAAGAGGTTCAAAGATGCCGGTATTCTCCGACGACTCGTTTTCCTGCAGTTCTAGGAATTGCCTTTCCAAATATGTCCTGAGACTGGCCTCTGCAACGTTGATTAAACTAAGCGAAGCATTAGTGTGCATGAATCTTATAGCCAGAAAGCCGGCCAGAATGTGTTGATCAGCCTTCACGAGCTCTGCCACAAAACACGGAAAGATAAGTCTCACGAAGAGGAATCCTTTGTTCCACTCCTCTCCAGTGGTGTCCAACTGTCTGGTAGGTGATGCCTGTGCCTCCTGGAACTGACGACACAAGTTACCAACCATGAAGCATAGGTAAGAGAATGTGGTGCCAAAAGAAGCCTTTGTTATGATTCTGAAAAAAATTCCAGATGATAAAACAAGGACGAAGAAGAAATGGTCCTGGGCAATGTCATCCGATACGCCTCCTTCCTTCAGCTTGTTCTCAATGGCATCCAAGCACTGGACCTGTATTGCCTCGTATGGGAGCAATAGCGCTATCTTCAGAGCTAAAAAGCAATCCACCTCGAGTACAGTCTGAGCCAGACTACAAGTATCATCTTCATCCAGCAGTACTCCACAATTTTTGGCAACACTCCTGTCAAGCAATCTTAATATGTCAGTCTGGCTGGAGAGAGTTACCATTTTTCTGAGTATGGTCATCCAACAAATATGCAGGGGATGAATCAAGAGGGTACTGCTTTCTTTAGTTTCCTTCTTGACTGATTCGTCTTGGAAACTCTCCCAACCTTCATCCCAGTCATCATTGGCCCAGCTATTGGCAGCATCAGATGCATCCAAAGAAGCGCCTTCATCTGTTCTGCTTGTAAAGAATCCCTCCCACTCAGCCAGCACAGCCAACAAAGCATTAACATGAGATGCAGTCGTTGCCAATTCTGATACTCTTATAAAGCAGGAAACAGCAGAATCAACTGAATGAATATCATTTGGGGTAATTTCAAGGCTAGGGGAGACAGATGAAACTAACTGTGACGATTTCAAGGCCACAAGGGTACTTGTAAATCTACTGGATGCATCTTTTGCAGTCGGATCATCAGAAATGTTCTCACAATTTGGAGTCCTGTCCTGCAAATGATCACACCCTTCCCAAGGCAGAAGAAATGCAGGCCCCTCTGAAGATAAAGCCTCCAAATCTCTCTTCCTACCAGAGATGAATTGCAAAAGCTCCAAGGAATATACACGGATATGGCTTGGCAGCTGCAAATCGTCACAGAACATCGACATTCTGTCCCAAACTGCAAGCCTTACTTTCCTCAGTTCCTCCAAGTCCCCTACCATTTTACTCAGGGACGATAGTAAATAATGCAAACTCCGACGTTCAGGGGAACCTCCAGCTATTTCTTGTAAAACAGTCTCAAGTATACTTAGATAGAGTTTTGAAAGATCCTGGATGTCGACAGATGATTCTGCACTGGTTGTTATCAACAACATTCCAGGTGGGAACTTTTCCGCTATTGCAGAGAAGACATGTGCTATAGCTTCAAACCCACAGCCACAAAAAATCATTGCTCGACAAAAAATGAATACTTCAGTAGCAACACTATTTACGAGACCATAGGCCACATAATTAACAATTGTGAACCAACCCTGACTGGGTAATATAACATCCTTTACAAGCAAATCCAAGCAAACTTTCAGACATATTATAGAACATTCAGAATAGAACCTTTCTCCTGAAGAATCCAGTGACACCAGATCTTCCACATCATTCATCAACCTGAGCCACAAGTTTATAAGTTTCACAAGGCACTCTTTCCCAATTGTGTCACAAGGAAAGTTCCTCAAGCTTCCGTCGATGGGTAAGATGATAGTGAAAAAATGTTTCAGTACGTCTAAAATATCTTGGTATTCCATCAATCTGATATGCTTTTTGCATATGTCAAACAACTGCTCCAACTCAAGTATAAAAGAGTTAATTTCTTCAGAGCTTTGAAAATGCATCTCTTCTCCAGCTCTACACTCTAAAGTGATGAGAGAGCTCATTACATAATGAGTATATACAGATTTCCATGACATAAGTCCCTCAGGCACAGTATCACCATACATATGAACCAGGTTTTGAACCATCTCTGCTAATGCCTCCACACTATTTTCATTTATCTGAGCACAAACTTCATCATTAAAGCAATCCAAGTTCAGACTCTGTAACAGAGCAATGTTTTTAAAATCGAGGCTCTCAATAAAGGAGACCCTGCTGCATTCTTTCCCAACAATTTCGCAAAATGCAGCTAGTTCAAGGGCACTTCTTTGCACTAGATGTTGGTCAATTTCAGGAGGCAACTCTTTTGATACTTCCAGCTGCTTATAGCAATCAGAGAGTATATTGTAGATAAATGCAAGCCTCTGCTTATCATGACCATCAATTACAGGATAAACAGATGAAGAAATGGACATTATGGCTTCTGCAGCATAAGCAAGTACCTCTTCCTTATATTCTGAAACTTCCTCCATTATATCATCAACACTCCATACCTCAGAAACAAGTATAGTTCTCAGGTAATACAGGAGCACCTAAAAACAACACATCACATTGAAATTATTTATTTTAACAAACTTATCACGGCTAAAAAAGTTTATAAATAGATTTACCTTGCTCCGCTCCACACCGTAGGTATGAGCGAGAATGAGAACATCCTTCAAAATTTGCTTCTTCTCGGTTCTGACAGATTCAATAAGAGAAAAAATAACACTCTGTATATACTCCATGTCCCCGGAAAAAAAACGAGAGTTTTCCACTCCAGGAATTAATTTCTCCAATATTCTTGATTTATCAGCTACATTTTTCTGCTGCTCTAATTTGACTTTCCACTCATTCCAAATTGTTGATTGCGCTTCGTGTACTTTAGTGCACTCATCTGGATTTTATATAACATGAGTTTAGCAAATTTTTAATAGGAGCACGCATAGAGACTTAAAAAGATTAAAAAAGGAATAAGAGGGGGCGGGGGGACTTCTGCAAATATGCTAGAATCAGTAGGTTCTGTAAAACAGAAATGGCAAAGTTGTCAAGAATTTACTGCTAAAGAAATTTTACCTGAACTGAGTGTTTTGTGTTTTTCTTTAAGTGTATTCATCAGGGCTTCTCTCCTTTGAGCAGGATTCCTGCATTCAACACCATAACTATGCAACAAACTATAAATCATTCCGGCGTTCATCAGACTAGAGAATTCATTGTAGTTTTCTCTTATGTTCAGTTGTTCTTCAATTATTTGAGCTCCATGAAAGGCATCTATGAGATTTAACAGAACAGAGCAACCTATAGCATCCTCCCCATCTGAAATGGGTGGTTCCATAATTGATCTAGCCAGAGAAGCAATCAGGTCATCCTTTGGGATGAAACCGCTCCTTGTCAACCATGATAATACAGTCATCACTGCTCTTGCCCTTATACTCACATGCTGGAATCTGGAGACCGAATCTGAAGTAAGACTTTTCCCAAGTTCTTCATCTTCACACAATTTGAGCAACCACGGGAGTTGTGAGGCAGCAAAAGAATATACTTTGACATTCTCTTTAAGAAGGTGTTCCCAGTCATATCCATTTTCAGATGACAAATTTTGAACGACCAGAGAGAGTAAACTTTTCAATTTTACAAATTGTGGCTCCTGGTTCTCAAGACTGATGCATGTCCTCCCGAAAAAATCACCTTGGGTACAGGAACTCTGCTCCAATAATTCGGAAGGCGCTCTTCCAGTTAACATAGTCAGATTTTCACACTGGTCCTGCAAGTCGAGATCTTTCCATTCCTGAAGAAGCTCACCAATTGATTCCTCATCACAGTTACTCAAAGCAAATCCTAAAAGCACTTTTTTGGATTTTGAGTCCATGCTCTCAAGGGCTTGACTCCTTGCAATAGCAGCACACAAGTCCCAAATACAACCGTGGCCCTTTTTGGCCAAAACAAGACAGAGATCAGAAGCCAGCTGTATGTCTCCTGTAAAAGCTGCTTCTCTCGCAATAGCTTCTTGGACTCTTGATATTTCTTCTTGCGAGCTCAATCCAAGAAGTTTAGCAATCTCAATAAGTTCATCAACGTTTAGATAAGATCCACTTTGACTTGTAACTGCCAACTTAATTATTTCCATGGGATCTTTTATTTGCCTAAATGCCATTGGCAGAAGGTTAACTCCAAGATTTGGAAGTCTAACTGTAACAGCATCAATGATGTCAGCCTCAACCCTGACACTTCTGCTGCTAGGAAAGATATTCAAACACTCCTTAGCCTTCCAGATCTGGACACGAGTTCCACAAAATTTAATTAATTTTCTATCATAAGTGCCAAACCAAGACATATTTCAGCTCTCACAGATTAAAACAGCAACCATATAGCTGAGAGGAGATATTAGCAAATCTATAGTTGGAAATACAGTTTTCTATACCAAGTCATTGTATGGCAGAGCAGCCAAAAGAATCCCATGTCAATGAAGCATGGATAAAGAGGATATGCATAGAGCTAGATCCCTTGCATAATGTTTTTACATTTTTCCTTTTTGCTAATGAATAAATTGATAGACAATAGTCCCCAACACAATCTAATGAATAAATTGATAGACAATAATCCCCAACACAATCTAACGTTATTTAAAAGAAAGATGCCAATAGAAACATAGTATAGACCCATTATACAAGTAACAACTTAAATATTCGGGGGTAAGAATAAGAATAACCTCAGGTGAAGTAAGAGTTGGAGCTGAGAAGAAATACTCTCTTGCAGCTTGAATAACAAGATGCTCAGCCTTGTTTGTTGCCAGAGCAACAGAACTGGTACCTTTCAAATAATTCCTCACTAGGGAAAATTTTCCAGCTTTAAGCAATCCCCTGCAGAACTCAATCAACACAAACTCCAAATCTAGAAAAGGAAAAGCCTTTTCCTGAAGAGATTGCAAATCACGCCACATGTTTGCCCAATCATGATCTGTACGGCTTGGTTGCCAGCGAATGAATTTTGAAAGTAAAAGACGAAGAATTTGTTTTACACCCTTCTCATCCAAATGTGAATTCACTAAGAAGTTAATGGGCTTTGGGACCTAAACAGAGATGAAATAGATGTAATGAATACCATGAATCAAGGGATGCATTTCTGAAAGAGCACCAAATTGGGTATCACCCCTGAAACTGCAGTGCACATAATGCATGTGCAAAGACAAGATATACTGACATGCATCCTCAAATCAGCAAAAGATGATAGCATAGACAACTGGCAACATCAAGTTAAGTTTGATCTACTTGAAAAGATAAACTGCTTAAGTAATTAAACATTACCTTCAATTTACTTAAAAACTATTTAAAATACATCTTGATTTAGTACCTACAAGGTCCTTAAGAAGAAAAATAGAATTTTCAGGTCAGGAAAAGAACTATTCACTGCCTTTTTCGGCTCTCACTGAGTGCAGCCAAAAAAACTGGAAATGCATGCAAAGAACACAGGCATTTGCATTTACAGAATTGCAAAACATATAGTACACAGAAAAGAAATCTACATGATTGAGAGGGTGTTAGCCTAAGCTTATAAGTTCCTACATCTTATAAGAAGTCTTTTTAGCTTATAAGATATTATTAATGACAAAGTCGTAATTACAATGATTAAATTTCTGAAATAAGATCAAAAAAAGTTGGGCTCCCATTTCACTTTTTTAAAAAGGAGTTTATAAGTTCCTAACATCTGAATTTTGGGAGCAAATAAGATCTTATAAACTCTAAAACATCTCATAAGTTGATAAGTTATAAGCTTCACCCAAACACCCTCAAGTCATGTTCAGTTGCATGAGTTATGCCAGAGGCCCATTGGCACAATAACCTTAAAAATAACCTACTTTAACATAACCAGGAGATTTTGGGATTATATCCATATAGATTTCCCAAATATTAAGGAAAATGTGAAAATAAAGTGAAAGATTAGGTGCTCTCACACTATGAGATACCATCAGGAGATCACTGAAATATGAATATCTAATAATACCAGGAACCAACTGAAGCTTCCCTAGCTACATCCAAGGTATCGATGTATGAAACAAAGTGAGAAAGCAAAATTATATTGATAACAGGTTTAGCATAGAGAATTAAGCAGACAGGGATGTCAAAGAAACCTGATAACACGCTAACAGTCTTCCTGCTTCAACATGGCCCTCTGCAAGTTTTAGCCTTTTCCTTATATCCACAGCTTCAACATCTGGCATATTAAAAAAAACCTCAGTTATATTTGCATGTGATTTCAAACATAATTTTATGGCAACCTCCTATTTTCCACATCCCTTTCTTGGAGTAATCAAATGGACAATTAAGATAATGAATGGAGATCACATGAAAGAGAAATATAATACATGATTAGACCGTGAAAGACTTCGCACACAATCTGCTTTTTCCTTTCTACAAGATAAGGGAAATTGAAACATTTTCATTAATAATTTGCTAAATAGAAGCAGACCAAACTACATGTTACTAGAGCACCAAGGATTGTTCACCGGGAATACGAAATCAAAAGGTTCAAAAAATATTACAACTCTGGACCATATACTACCTTGTGAGCAGTCCTTCATAAGCACATACCTCTAACAAACTGAATCACAAATTAAGAAACAGCAATTATACACACTATATTCTTTGCTCTCTGCAGATTCGCTAAAAATTTACAGGAATAGATTCGATTAAAGGCTTTAAACATATGGGCACACACTACTACCCAGTGAGAAATTGAGCAGAAAACAAAAGTATGTTCTGTGAGACTCAGCATTCAAGTAATTATTAGAAAAATTTTGCAACACAAATATTACTGATTGAATGGCGAACAATACTTGAAAATAATGATATGAGAGAGAGTCTACTACAAAAAAGAAGGTTTCATATTTGCTTTTCCATTTTCAAGTAAGCAAATTTGGTATTGTGATAAAACAAGCAAAATTTGAAGGAAAAACCGTACTCGAGAAATGCTGGTGTTCATACTAGTATATGTATACTTTGATCAGGATAAAGTTAGGTAGAGCTCATAAATACTTGCATCAGTTATTCAGTAATTATAGCTTATTTCAGTGAGATGTATTGGCTCAAAATTTATCAAGCAAGATCTAATTCACTTGCTATTTATAAGTAATATCTAAAGAAAATGTACCTCGCATCTGTGGCAGTTTAGACAAAATAGTGGACATGGTACTCCACTTATCTACGTCACTGCACAAGTATATACATTTAAGGGCACAATCAACAAGCTCCATTTCGTCTTTAAATATACGAGGGTCAGTCATGTCTCTGCACCCTTCTTCAATCACTATTAAGCAAAATTCTAGTTTGTTTTGTGCAGCAACTTCTTTCAGCCATCTTACAAGAAATGAGTCGGCAGTCTTAGCTGGTGTAAGATGACCAACGGTAGCATCGACCCCAGTCAATACACTAGCCCTCCTTTGCATAAATGGAACACCCTTCTTGTGTAATCTAGGAATCACATTGTCCTCTTTACCATCCATCATAATTAACTTGAACTTTTCATAATCTGATAATTGCTCCCAGCTAGCAAGACTCATAGAAAAGTTGGTGTCATCTTCATTTTCATCAGAGTATATAAGCTGGAATAAATAATGAATATCCTCAAGGAAATCTTTCAATTCAGAGATTCCCTTACGAATTGCCAAATCAACCAAGCACATGCTGTTTTCTAGTTGGCCACTTAAGGAATCAATATCTCTAGCTCTTTTCTTGTACCAAGCAGAAAGTTCACATATTGATGGCCACTGAAATGACATGTATTTCCTTGCAAAGGGTTCAGTAATAAATTGGATGGAACTCACATGATTCACATGGAATTTTTTTATAAACATTGCCATCTTTTCACATTCCACCCAATCTTCATCTCTGACAACAACATTTGAAGGGGCAGAAGTTGCAGGAAGCAGATGTCCATAAGATTGAACAGGTATTGTTTCAGGTATAGCAGCTAAAACTTCCAATATGGAGGGAACCAAAGAATATGGGTGGCGCTTAACAAGAAGATTTAAGGCTCCAATCTTCCCACCTTCGGCAATTACTATAGCAGCTTTGCTGATGGCCAATTCACGGAATCTGCTATACTCCTGCATAGAGAACCTGCAAAGCTAAGTTATTAAGCTGTAAGTCAGTGACAACATGAATGATACCATTACAATAAATTAAAGAAGCTCACTCAACGTCATTCATGAGGTACCATTTCAATTTCAAATCTAAAGGATGCAAACAGATTCTTGTTACAAGTATGTGCCATAACCATGTAATTGTACATTAATCTAGCTGATAAGTATATGCATGTACATATTCATGTATATGTGTCAGCATTTGAGTTGTGCCAACATAAGTACAAGATCATACATATGGTTGCCATCAGGAGAAGTTGATTTTCCAAATAGTCATTATCCATATTGTAGCACTCTCTTCAGGAATATGTTTCAACAGAAGTAAATTTAGGAGACAAAACTAAGCATTCGCCTAGAAATAGAAAAAATCTCTAGCTCCACAAAATATGAAAGTTACGCAATTAGCAAGATGTCATCTCATGAAAGATAAAGGGTGACCTTGAACTACCACCTGCCCATGTTTATCCCAAGAAATGTCTCTAGTCTGTCTCTGAACTGCAATAACTTGAGTCTTGTAAGACGAAAATTCCAAATCTGCTCATTCTCATCATCCCCCAATTCAGAAAATCTGTAAGAGTCTGTTAAGCGAAGCCCGAAAGAAAGCAAAGTCCTTGTTGCGTCTTCTGTTGGTCCTACTTTATCTACACACTCAGAGAGTATGAAACCTTTATCCTTGATAGTGGTTAGTATAGTATTTATCTCTTGCACTCCTTGGGCAGAAGATAACCATTGAGACTTTAGCACTTCATCTTTATCAAGTCCATGACAATCAGCAAAGTCAAGTGCAGCCTGAAACTTTTGAACTCTAAT
>JAYDZE010559607.1:0-12778 GCA_034509125.1 Monilaria moniliformis | reverse complement strand
TCACTAACTGTCAAAATTCCATCAAAAAGTAATTATCAAAATGGCCCATCATAATCATTGAGTTAATCAAGATTAGATTATACCGAGCAAGAATCAAGGGCGTTTGTAGTCATTTTGGCTGCCAACAACAAATATAACATTCTATCAGATTAAAACAAACTAAGAATCAAACTACACAGACATCCTTTGAGTATCAACCCTAACTGAAAGTTATATTATGCAGATTTACATTCATTAGTTTATATTGACTCACCAAAAATAAAGACACTATGGTTATTTCAATGACAATAATAAATACAACATTGGACGAAATTGAATAAATAAGAACCAAATCACACACATATCTATTAATTGTGGTTCCTTAAAAAAAATTATATTACACGGATCTACATCGATTAGACCATATGGATCGATAAAAATGGAGTATATTATGTTTATTTCAGCTGCCGACAATAATATAACATTTGATAAGATCGAACAAACAATAATCGAATTACACACATCATTTAGGATTAGGTATGAACCTTATATAAATATTATATTACGAATCTACATTAATTAGATCACATATCAGTCGAGTTTATCACACCGCGGGCACGCACGCCGTTAGTAGAATCGGCGAACAACCAGGGCCATTTCGGTCAATGCACCTGCCCCCATACCCAAACGTTTAAATGCTAGCTGTGTATGAGAGTGACCTGAAAACACTCATCTGAGTGCTTTTATTGCTCTGCTTTCCCCAAAAGGCCCACAATCTACACACATAAACAGTTCATGGGAAAGAAAAAGATTTGATTTTTTTTGAGCGAGAAGAGAAGAGGGGAAGATAAAGAGCAGGAAATTAACCGTTGAAGGCGCCGCTGGAAAAAGGGGCTGTAACGTTGGGAGGGGGGAAAAGAAGCTAACTTTGCTGCTGAAGTTTCTGGGTTTTATTTGAATGTGCTTAGTTTAAAGTGGGCTCTGCTCTTTCTTGTAAAAAAGCAGTCTTTTTTCACACACTGTTTAAGAACTGTGTGTTTGTGTTTGGAATTTTGAATTGTTTTTGAAGTTTGGCATAGATCTGTTTGGGGAGATTTGAGCGTGTGATGTTTTGTTTCTTGGGATTTGGGTGGTTGGATTATAGGAGGGAATGTGACATGCTCCCTCTCTCTCACTTGCTCTCTCTCTCTCTCTCTCACTCCTAGTAATTATTTTTCCGTTTTTCGATTTTTCTTCCTCTTTATCGTGAGATGCTAGCGTTTATAAATGGCAATGAGGGATTGATTTGGTATGTATTAGCTGAATTCAACTGGGATTCTGTTTAAAGAATCAATTTTTAGGGCAAAAAGGGATTTGATAGAGGCAAAAAGAAGGAATTTGGGGGGGTTTTTTAAGCTCTAGAGAAGAAGAAGAAGAAGAAAAAAATGGGTTGCTTTTCTTGCATAAATCCTCCCAATAAGGATGTGAGGGACTATAATGGAGGAGATGTAGACACTAAGTCATCGGGTTCGTGCATTCATGTATTCGTGTATTCTTCAATTTGATTTGTGGTTTAATTGTTGTTTGTGTGATAAATGTGTTTTGATTGTAATGTGCTTATTTGGTTTCTTGAAATTGTGCAGTTGGTGGGAAGAGAAAGGCGAATGTGAATGGTAGTGGTAAGATTATGAGCATATAGCTTTTAAAATTCTGAAATTTGGCCTATTTTTGTAGTCTTGGCTTGTTTGTTTGTTTAGGGAGGTTATGGATATTGATTGATTGATGTATTGTCTTGCTGTTTTTGCTGTTGTTTGATTCTTGTAGTGAGTGTGAAGAAGGGAGGCGCCGCGAGGGCAAAGGGCAAGGACGGAAACAACCCCTCGAAGGGCAATGCTGCTCGTAGCTTCACCTTCAAAGACCTTGCTCTGGCCACTCAGAACTTTAGAGAGGCTAATCTGATAGGTGAGGGAGGTTTTGGGAGTGTTTACAAAGGCCGCCTCGAATCTGGCTTGGTAAAAATGCTATCTTTCTTGTTTCTTGAGATATTGAATTTGACAAGTATGTACATATTTTAAATGAAGAAGCATGGAATTCGGTGTTTTAGTTAGATGGTTGATGCAATTTATGCTTAATATAAGGCGTTTCTTGATCATAAGTCTGCTATCCTTTCTGTTTCTTCAGATATTGAATTTTACAAGTATGTACATATCTTGAATGAAGAAGAATGGAGTTTGGTTGGTGTTTTAATTAGATGATTGATGCAATTTATGCTTTAATATACGGCATTTCTTGATCATACGCTGGCTTCCGACAAACAGGTTGTTGCTGTGAAGCAGCTTAATCTTGAAGGGCTGCAAGGGAATCAAGAATTCATTGTGGAGGTTCTAATGCTGAGTCTGTTGCACCACCCGAACCTCGTGAACTTGATCGGTTACTGCACTGATGGCGACCAGAGGCTCCTTGTGTACGAGTTTATGCAAATGGGCAGCTTGGAGAATCATCTGTTTGGTACACTTTTCTTTTCTAGTTGGATTTCTTAACCGAATTCGAGAGTACTTGTTTTTGTATTATTTTCAAGATTTGGAGTTTGGACCACTATCTCATTATTAGTCTTAATTGTTGAAAACAGATTGATTGTGACACATAAAAGAAAAGGGAAATATCATTCAACTAACTTCACTAAGCACTTCTTAGTCCACTTCTGGTTCTTCTTTTTTTGTTTATATTTTGTCTTGAAGCTCCTTTGACACATTTTGTTATCTGTCAACCGGTCCATACCCGGTTTCTTAGACGTAAGTTGAGAAATGAGTACAAATTAGACTGTAGATTGAGCTACATTCTAACTAACTTCTAAGCAATTCTTGGTCGACTTCTGGTTTTTCTCTTTTTTGTGATGCATTTCTGTCGACTGGTCTATATCCCCTTTCTTAGACGTACGTTGAGAAATGAGAGCATATTGAGGTACTAATTAGGTATAGATTGAGCTACATTGAGATGAACTCTACCTAATTTGATGACTATACAATAATGAATGTGTGTTGCTATCTTCCGATTTTAGTGTTTTCGTGTAGAGCGGAAAACGAACTCGATTTGAAAAGGGATCTTGATCTAATAAGACGGTCCCACATAAGCTTTCGTTTCAATTCTAAGCATCTGTGATGAATGGTGTGAGTTCTTATTTCTTGTTTTCGAATGTAGAGCCTACTCAGATGCCGCTGAGTTGGAGCACGAGGTTGAAGATTGCCGTTGGCTCAGCTCGTGGCCTCGAGTATCTTCACTGCAAAGCGAATCCGCCTGTCATCTACCGTGATTTGAAATCTTCAAACATACTGTTGGACAATGATTTCAATGCCAAGCTGTCGGATTTCGGGCTTGCCAAGCTAGGGCCGGTTGGCGACAACACTCATGTCTCGACACGAGTTATGGGGACCTACGGGTATTGTGCCCCGGAATATGCCATGAGCGGAAAGCTCACTCTAAAATCCGACATCTACAGCTTTGGCGTGGTTCTGTTGGAGCTCATCACCGGACGCAAGGCCATCGACTGCACCAAAATCCCGGGAGAGCAGAATCTTGTTATGTGGGTGAGTTCTTCCTTCTCTAATCCCTAATTTAAGACGAAAGATCGCCTTCTGTGTGATAACACGAGATTTGGTCGATAATACTTTAATATTTGAAGGATTAGACAATCAAATGAAGTCAAGATTGTCCGTTCCCTCAAAGTATACGGTGGATAAACCTAATTTAGCCCTAAATCGTTTCGTTTTCTTTGCAGTGTCGGCCTTATTTGAAGGATCGGAGGAAATACATACAGATGGTGGATCCTCTACTCGAAGGGCAATTCTCGATCCGGAGCCTCCACCACGCCGTTGCAATTACGGCAATGTGCCTTCAAGAACAAGCCAGCTTCCGCCCGTTGATTGGGGACATTGTGTTGGCGCTTGAGTTCCTAGCATCGCAAGCGGAGGATTCTCAGAGAGGCCGGTCCCACAGCCGGACCTTGTCATCGCCATCGCAGGTAGATAAGGCTGATTGGAGACGGCAAGATCTTGAAAATCCGTCAAGTTGAAGTTCCGGCCTCATCCATGGCTGAAACCCTCGTCCCTGGGCGAGCTCTCCTTGCGCGTGAACGATGGGAAAAACGTGGTTCGAGGTGCTCTTGGTGTTGCCTTCTTTGGCAGCTAAATACATATAGGGGTTTGATCATCTTTTCATGGTGTTATTTTACTGTAAATAATGGTTCATGTTGATGTTGCGAACAATATTTTTGTTCTTTTGTTTTTGGGAATTCTTGAGTTTCTCTTGCCATAAAGTTGTAGTTTTCTTGAGTACATACTAGCCAGATTTTCTTCCTCATTATGTTCTTCTATCGCATTTTTGTGTCGTGTCATGTTAGTGCTATTATGAGATTTGCTTCTGCATTCTTATCGACTCAATCCGTGTCCCATTTCGTACTGTGGGTAAGATAGAGCTGTCAAATATGGCTTGACCTTGTTTGATTTTTGGTTGGGCCGAGCTGTGTTTTTATAACCTACGACAATGTTGCAGCGAGCAGGCTAGATTAGCTGGCCAGTCCAGTCCAGTTTCATGCACTGGCCCGATGGTTTTGGGCTGGGTGTGAGCTAATATTATACAGCATAGGCCCGTTGCTGCTCGAAAAAGCCCACTGTTTCGTCCAATTTCGAAAAAGCCCCATTGATTTTCAAGAGAGCCTGATCTGGCCGGATTTCTCACACGGGTATGGATTTGTGATTATTGAGTGTAGGAATAATTATTGAGATTTTGTATGATAATTAGTAATTTCAAACATTTTTTAGAGCAACCCAATAAAAGGAAAAAAATAAGAAAATAAAGATATTTGTAGCGCATTATGAATAGTGGTTTGGGTAAGCTTAAACAAATGTCAGTAGATTGAATTTAATGTGAAAATTCGTGAGAGCCGTTTTTATATTTTAACGAATATCAATATTTTCTAAAAATAAGACGTGGTTTTTGTCATAAGTAATAATATATATAAAAAAAACGAATAAGTAAAGCGTGCTATCTAGGGGACAAAAGAAGGAAATAAAATAATTAATATTGAAAAAAAAAAACTAAAATGCATACGCAACACAAGTAGTGAGCTATTGTTAGTAACCAAAAATAATAGGCCGACCGCGACAGGGAGTATATAGAGTGGACGTCGATGTGGCATTTAGTCCACAGACTCACACTTATGGAGTTGGCGTGATAATCCGAGACTGGAATGGACAGGTTAAAGTGGCAATGTCCAGACCGACTGCTCCGAGATCCAGTGTGATGTTGGCCGAAATTCTCGCGGTGGTTGAGGGTATCACGCTCAGTGTGCAGCATCAGATCATGCCAATTGAAATATGTACGGATTCGACTCTAGCGGCAACTCTAATGGGAAACGAGGGGGAAAGGGCTGAGCATCTCCCTGAGGATGTGTTAGAAATTTTGACAGCATCGCACTCCAACCTGCTGGTCGGTGTTGTCCATATGTATCGCACGGCTAATCGGGCAGCTCATGAACTAGCGCGATTAGTCCGCTATGGCAGTCAAGAGACAGTGTGGGTAGATAGGTTTCCTCCTTGGTTAAATTTTGTTATATTTTCAAAAAAAAAATAAAAAAATCGGCCGAATTAATTAGAAATATGTTATATTTGGACCATTGATTAAGATTGACGCCGACGCTTGGAAACCCAATTTTGAAAACTTGGTTTCATAATGTTTTTACATCGTCTTATAAGTAAGAATTTAAATATTAATTATATATTAGTAAATTATTAATTAAATATTAGTAAACCTTCATTTTAGTTAATTAATAGCAGTTAGAAGTTGGGTAATTCTTAGCTAGAACTTATTAATTTCCGATTAGAATCTTTTAATGAAACCAATTAATATAATCAAACATTTAAATAATTATCGTGCAAGAGAAATTCATGCGAGATTGTCTCACAGTGAGACGCAAAATTCCCCATTTAGGTTTGGTAAATTAGGATCTTCGGAAATTTTAATATTGGTCTCTTGGACTTATTTAATCATAAAAACTTCTAAAATGCAATAAATTCTTCATAACCATGACCAGATGGACTTTTATTTAATTTTGGCATATAATTTTCGAGAAAGGAAGCAATAATTATGTAAAAAATTCTCATTTTTTTAAAATTTCCTTTGCAGTTACGCCTATTAGTAATAATTGATAAACGGATATGGCTGATCATAATTGTTATTGTGAGTTTGACTCATGTCTCAGTCAATTTTCCGGGGATTTTTTGTGGCATGCGCAGCCACAGAAATCCTTTTGTCCACCAAATACTTATATTTACTAAATATATTCGAATTTTAGAAGTCAAAATTCAATAGTAATTTGAATAGCTTGAATTAAATAATACTATCTAGGGAAATATAATTCAGTATGGTCTCACATTTGCATGTGTCTTCTATTCACCAACATCAATTACTACTTCCATTTCAATATATTAATTATTATAATATTCCTTTTCCAGACTTTAATTCTTCAGATTTCATTTCATTTTATGGTTATTATTTTGAGAGATAATATCTTTGCTATAATAAGATTTAATTAGTAATTTTATATTATATTCTATTTTTAATTAATTTTAAAAATTGTAGTATTTTGTGTGAAGACTTTATTACCTTCTAGCTATTTTAAGTTAAAGATATATAAGATTTGATTTTAATCTATTCGATATATAATTCCACTAATTATTCTATAATCAAAGAGAGGGACAACGTGTACATTGGAGAATTCATTCTCTTACGAGATTTTCGAAAGTCATACGGCTCCGTCCCGGAATCAGGACCTTCCCTTTTCTTTGACCAATAATTATAAAAAAAACATTTAAGTATTATATTATTTAATATTTAAATGTGTTAATGTGTGTGTATATCAATTATCAAGGATCAAATAAAAACTTTCCTCCATGTAATAACTAAATTGGATCTATAAATTTTTATTAAGATTTAGTGTAGTTATGAAAATATTACTAACATATTGTAACATGTCAAAAAGTTATTATAAAGATCTATTATTATAATACTTAAAATATATCATTACAAAATATATATTGTTGTATATAAAATGTATTATTTCCACTACGAAAATTAAATTGGAGATTAACTCACACAATTAGTAAATTATATTATGAGAGTAGATTTGGCATTTTGCTTCAATCAAGTGCTACTTCAATTAGAATTCTCCGAAAAAAAAGTGTTGGGAAATTACAATAATGAAGTTGGAATCACATTGTTGGGCTAATTAATGAACCACTAAATTTTTATCTATCACTATTATAGAGATAAATATGTATTTTTTTAGATGTGGATATTGGATTAAATTTGAATTCCATAATTGTAGGAATTGATTGTTATTATTAATTGATTTATCTCTATACAAATAACACAAGGATATATTAATCAAAACACTAAAAGTATAATTATGGACAAAAAAATAAGAATATTATGGTATAAGACATTATGTCAAAAAATCATTTCCCTTCATTTTATTATATAATGCTAGGCATAGTATTTTGTTTCTCAAATCTAACTCGATCCAACCTCAAAGTATCTTGCATTTATATGTTAAGATGACAAAATTATTTGGATTGAATTTAGTAAACTTACTGGCAAAATTATTTTCTATTAGAATTTAATTAGTAATTTAAAAATAAAATTTTATATTTTTATAATTAAAATTATTAATTTATAATTATAGTTTAGTTATATCTAGCACCTCTAGCTAAATTATAAATAAAGATAAAAAGATCCTAGCTAGTCAAGGGGGGAATTAAAGGCTTTAATGTATATACTTTATTAGTTTCTTAATTCTTAATGAAACAACTCAAAAGGGGTTAAAAATTGAAATTAATTATCTCAAGCCCATGCTAATCACTCATTATGCCCAAATTTAATTATTTAATTAATTCTGTAAAGCTGATATATCGAATATAAAAATATATATACTTGTAAGTTAACATTAAAAATTTATCTCTCTTTTTAATTAATAAACTCGTGATGAGCGAACATTGGCATCCGAGTTCGTACTAATCGTGGTGGGATTATTGTTAAGCCTAAGCCTAGCTAGCATCATGGCTAATTAATTAACTTTAAATTTTATTTTAGAGAATTGAATTATATTTTTGATGCATTGCTTGATAGTCAATTCAAACTTTCATGGATTGCATATATAGTTTTTTTTTTTTTTTTATGTGTTCTTTTTAGTGCCTTTTACGTTCACGAAGGAATTTTATTGAAGTGATGTAATGTCCAAACTTAATTAGACTATTTTTTTAGAGTTATACGGATATTTAATATGTATTAAAGTATTATGTTGTAGATAAATAATTATTACACCATATGCAGACGGAATCATTATACTGTTAAAGGTGGAAAATTGATATTATCATAATGATGGAAATAAACATCATATGCAAATGAGATGAAACCTATTGATTAGTGAATTTTCAAGATTATTTTCTAACCTTATAGCTTGATTGTCTTCAGGCTGACTATGTCAACTCGATGAGGGCCGCACAAGATTTTAGTGCAAAGATGTCTCGTGCTTTGAAGGTAACTTCCTTCATGTATTTGGACTGTCGAAGCCATTTGAACTTTGGGCTGACGTGTATTTACTCCATTGCAGATTGATGTCTTCCCATACGCTGTGTTCTATATGTTCTTCGAGCAGTACCTCAACATATGGAAGACGGCTCTGGTCAATCTCGCTATATAGCCATTGGTTAGTTCTTTTGCTTATTTGATCAATTTCATGACTGCACTGTTCTTGCATAAGGATCTTGTATAATGGCTCGTTGATTTTAGTTAGTCTTCGAAATCCTGATATTCAAAAAGAGATTTCTTCCCAACCGTCAGAATTTATTTATTTTTTCTTGTGGTTAACAGCTGCTGTCTTCGTTCTCTGCTTGGTTATCACGTGCAGGTTAGGCGTACACAAAAACCTCAATCCGTTTTTTCTTTCCTTTCTGTGTTCAGTGTGTGGACTTGTGCGATAATTCTACTTGTTCTGTCAATGATCGTCGTGGATCTTTTGGTACGTTCCTTCTCTTGATTTGCACAGTTAGGCATCCTTTCGGACAGGATTAGACATTCTAACTTGTTTCTTCATCCGTGAAACGGCGCGTCCTCAGGGCATAATGGCGATCCTAGGTATCCACCTGACGCTCTATCAGTTGTGAACCTCGTGATGTCCGTGGGCATCACCGTCGAGTTCTGTGTGCATATTACTCATGCTTTCATGGTAAGATTTCTCTCCTTATATGAGTTGTGTAGCATTGGCTTGCAAAGAATGAAAAAGATTGATTGCTTCGTGTAATCGTTTTCATGCAATGACTCAAAGCCTTTTACATTCCTTTCAGGTGACGAGCGGAGATAGGAATCAACGGATGAAAGAAGCTCTCGCCACGATGGGGGCGTCCGTTTTCAGGTTGGAGTTTTTTCTATCTCGGTTGCCCTAGTTTTTTTACCCGGACGACTTTTTCTACTATCCAAGTACTTACGGTAGCCCAGCGGCGTATCCAAATTTTTTAATATGGGGTGCGAGTCGTACGACAGATAATTATATAACACGCAAAAAAATAAAAAATTTACACTTAAAGAAGTACATCTTAAAATATTATTCAATTTTAAAGACTCTAGTGTTTGCGTTCTCTATATTCTGTAACTATTGTCAATTAAGAAATAATTGACTAGTATCAGTAATGGGCTAATGTATTAGTAATAGGCTAGTATCAGTAATGGACTCCTTCATACGCAAAATAATATTAAATTTATACTAGATAGAGGTACATAAATAAATAATATAATATAATATAATATAATATAATATAATATAATATAATATAATATAATATAATATAATATATTAATACTATTTAAAAAAATGGGGGTACAACTGTATCCCTTGTTCGGAGTTGTTCCAATGTGGCTACGCCACTACGGTAGCCTCTTTCTCCGTTGCAGTGGAATCACGCTCACGAAGCTAGTGGGAGTGCTCGTTCTTTGCTTCTCAAGGACAGAAGTTTTTGTGGTTGGTGATCTTGCATGCTCGAGAAGATTCATATTTGTTAGACGAGCTATTCTTTTGTAGTGCTGTTAACGTCTCTTATCTCTTCTGTGTGGTTTGCAGGTCTACTACTTTAAAATGTATCTCGCTTGGTGCTTCTCGGCTTCTTGCACGGCCTCGTCTTTTACCCGGCTTCTTGCACGGCCTCGTCCTTTTACCCGTAAGATCTACTTCACTCGTCCCTAAACTCTGAACCTTATCGGCAACCACACGCACTCTTAATTTATTCATCTGCGAAAAATGTCGAAACGCGTATATATAAATTAAAAAAGCTATTTTTCACGAAGTTATACGATCTCCTTCCTACGTTCCAGTTTAAACACACGCACACGCACACGCACACGCACATGCACGTGCTCAATCTCCGACGGAGAAGCTTCGTCTCCGGCAATGTCCATCCCGTTCGTGAGAAATGATCCACTTTCAAAAAATCAAGATAGGTGTTCGTATTTTCCTATTGATATAAATTATTGAAATGCGTAAATATAAATTAAAAAAAATAATTTTTTCCAGTAATGGGAAATTTGATCGACGGCGGCGCGTGTTTTCGCAGGTGATTTTGAGCATGTTTGGTCCGCCGTCTAGATGCGTGCGTAATTACAGAGAAGCAAGAATATCGGCCGTCAACATCATCGCATTTTTTACCTTAACAACGTCTAAGCATGCGGTTTTTTTTTTTGTTTTTTTATTTTTAAATATAATTGTTATAGGATACGAAGTTTATTTATTTTATTTTTGTTTTCAGTTATGTTATTTCTTTTATTTTGATGGGGAAAAGGTATTTATAGATGGCTAATTTTCCATGTACATAGGGTTTGTTCAATTGTAAAGCTGATTTACATTGTACTATTGAGTAAAAGGGAAGAGAAGAAACAACTCTAACCTTTGGGTTGCATTTATCCACAATTTTGAAGCGAGCGAAAAGTCTCATATACCTTTGTACCTAAACCAGTATGCAATCGTGGAACAGTGATATCTTTTAAGTTGAACTATAGTAAATGTAACTATTAAAAAAAACTAATAGAGCTGGAAATGTGGATGGACCTATTTATACAAATTGGATATTTATGGTTGAAAAAAAATATTAAATGGATTTATTATTTGCAAAATGATGTCTCTAGTCTAAGGCATTTGTGATTTATTTTTATTCAAGATTTTGGAGAAAAATACAAATATAATTTTGGAGGAGAAAAATGAATCTAAATTTGTGGTCGGTAGTAGTAGAAATTGCCAAAATTATTTTGGATAATGTTAGAAGCATCCAAATTTCTTTTTTTCTTTTTAGGGAGAAAACATCCAATTTTCATGTGGTTATTTATATTGCTATGTGTACAATTTGGCAACCAACCCTTTGCAAAATTCTAAAAACTATTCAATATTCGTTTTTAGGAAGGAATATTTTGGTTTCACACCATGAATATCTTTAGTAAATCGGTTCAAAGGTATTAAATGAGATGACTTGTGGATGTAAATAACAAACAAAAAAAATAGAAAAGTTCCCCTATATATTTTCTTGTGACAATGATATATATTTTTGTGTCAATACGAAAGTAGGGTCTAGAAATCCAACATTTAAAAAATGAGCCTAAAGTGTAAAATCATATAAATTATGAAATTACAAAGGATTAATTGTATAACATCGCACAAATTCTCTCATTTTATTGTCACGTTTCAAACATGGTAAAATAGTGAAAGTTTGGAATTACCCAACTATAAAATGACAAAAAATGTTGGGGGCCCAAGATGAAATACGGCCGTTTGCAGCCCAAAATAAATAACTGCCTCCAGACAGATGCCACGCGGCAAGATCCTAACGGTGGATATTTTACCGCCACTCGCGATAAAAGCCAAAAACTTGGATAAGGTACAACTAATTTGGCTTCATCACGTCCTCATTTAATACTAATTTTTATATTTTATCAAAATTATTCTATATTTTTTAGTTTATTTATAGGTCAAATTCTATGCCACATAAAATAACCTACATTAGCCTACTTTTTGCAATTAACAAGAAATTATTTCCTTTGACGATAAAATCGAGTTAAGTGAAAATGGATTCTCATTGTGACAATTGAAAGTACAAATTGTTCCGAAAAGTACAAAATAGAAATATTAAAAAACTCATAAAATTATATATATTTCGAAAGGATAATATTTCCCAACTATAGAAAATAGAATTGCGAGCCACGAAAAATAAAGAAGCAATACTAAAACTATTAAATGAAATAAAATAATGAAAATGAGGTCCCTACCACTTTGTATATAACTATATATAATCTCTGTTTCCTGTATTAAAACCGCTAAACTCCCATTTTCGAACAAAATCTATTCTCTCTCTCTCTTTCTTCCTTCTCTCTCTAGAAATGGATCCTTACAAGGTACGAATTTGTGAATTTTGATAGATTTGGTGGTAATCTACTAATCTTCGCGTTGTTTGATTGAATTAATGCGTCGAGTTTTTCTTATGTCGATAATTTCGAGGTTAGGTAATTGGCAGGATTTATCAAATTTAGGTGACTTGTTTGCTTAATTTATAATCTGCTCTATCTTGTTCGAGATACTTCTGTTCGTTTTTGTTTGGATTCCAGCTGCGTTTGTTTGAGAAAAATTGGATTGGAATGCTTGAGTTTTAGCTCCGGGTGTGTGTGTGTGTGTGTGTGTGTGTGTGAGAGAGAGAGAGAGAGAGAGAGAGAGAGAGAGAGAGAGAGAGAGAGA
>JAYDZE010559596.1:0-12778 GCA_034509125.1 Monilaria moniliformis | reverse complement strand
AAATTGAAGCATAAATCACACCTTAATTTTGAATCTTTGGGAGCAGATTCGAACTGCTTAGGTAGTGAATCGGAGTTAGAACCCTCCACTTTCAACAGCGACGAGTCGTATGACTTCTAGAGAAGGAAGACGCCAACAATGTCGAAGAGGCGAATGGCAGGCGGCACTGATGAGCGAGTCGGAGTTGAAAAGTGAACGGAACTGATGAGTGAGTCGGAGTTGTAGAGTGAACGGCGGTGGCAGGCGGCACTGATGAGTGAGAGCGGAAGACGGCAGAGTCGAAGACAGGCGGCGCCACTTTTGAATTGAATTTTCAATTGAATTTCGCTCGTTGGGTTAGGAAATTAGGGTAGGACAATTAGGGTGCCCGCGTCGGGTTTGAAGAGAATTGGGGGAAAACCATAGACTACAGTTAGAAAAAACCATAGAGAAAAACGTAGTCTTTGGAGAAAAACGCGCTCATAGACTACGGTTAGACGAACCGTAGAGTAAAAGCGTAGTCTTTATAGAGAAAAGGGTGCTCATAGACTACGGTTATACAAACCGTAGAGTAAAACCGTAGTCTTTATAGAGAAAAGGGCGCTCATAGACTACGGTTCGACAAATCACAGAGTAAAAGTGTAGTCTTTGGAGAAAAACGCGCTCATAGACTACGGTTAGACAAACCGTAGAGTAAAAGCGTAGTCCTTATAGACAAAAGGGCGCTCATAGACTACGGTTAGACAAACCGTTGAGTAAAACCGTAGTCTTTATAAAGAAAATGGCACTCATAGACTACGGTTATTTTGTACTGTAGTGTTTGATATTCATACAATACAGTAGAGACTACAGTTTTCATGCACCCGTAGTCTATTGGAAAAAAATACGCTCATAGACTACGGTTGGTCTGGAAAACCATAGTCTATGATAAAACACTACGGTTTTTTCAAAAAACCGTAGTCTATGCAGTGTAGTGTATTAGCGTATTTCTTGCAGTGCTAGAAGACATGATGGCAGAGTTTATCCACACCCAGCAAATCGTCCAGAATAATTTGCAATCAAACAATGATGTGATGCATAAGGTTCAAGACGCCCAGATGGAGCAGAAGGCGAGCCTCGATTATTTGACAAGGCAAATAACCTAGCTAGCGGTGGCGATAAACGAGATGAGAGGACATGAAGGAATAATACAAGCCCAAGTTTAGCAGCCCAACCGGGAAAATGTGAACAAAATTACACTGAGGCAAGAGGAGGGGCAGGCTCTTCCCGAGAAGTAATCAACCCCTGAAGTTGTGAAGAAAGTTGAAGGAGACGCATTCCAACTGCCCAGATCACCAGTGGTGGAAAAGGAAAAAAAAATGAAGAACACAGTCAGGAGAAGCACACAAACCCTCCTTATCCAAGCAAAGGAGACAACTGAAGAATGTGGAAAGAGAGTTGAGGAAGATGAAAGAAGAATTCCAGATTCTGGCAAGAGATTTAAGAGAATTTTTGGAGAAGCCCGAAATATTGCCCATCGAAGGCCCTCAAGAACCAGAATTACCGCATCCAAGTAGCTCAGACGAAAGGTCTGGTGCCCCAGATGAAAACCCCAAACAGACAGTACTTGAATTGATCATGCCTAGCACATCAAATGCTCCGCCGACGCGCAAGACCCGACGACACCGGTAAAATTTAGTTTTCCACCTAGTTTTTCTTTATTTCTTTTTCTTTTTCTTTATTTTCATTTCTTTTTTCTGTGTTTTTCTTGTTTGAGTAGTTAGTTTCTCACCTTGGACAAGATCTCTTTTCGTCCAAGTGTGAGGATGTTGTGTTTGTTTAGTTTATTTCTGTTTAATCACCAGTAAACACGCATGAGTAGGGAAACTGGAAGGTTAAATTAACTTTGGTTGATCAAACTTAGTTGAGAATGATAGACCTAACTGCCTAGTTCATGACAACCCTATATATTTTGATTTGAGGCTTAGGCGGGGCAGCCTCTGCATCTTTCTTTTTGAGTGGTTAATGAAGAAAAAAGAGAAAAATTAGGAGTGCACTTGAATATTCCAAAATCAATAAGCAGATGATAATAGGCATAGATTGAGCCTTTTTCTTTCGAATCATTACCTTGGCAATATAACTCTAGTAACCTCTTTTGAGCCTGGATCTTTTCTTTCTTAACCCACAATGTCAAGAGAACCTGGAAAGAAAAAGACTATTGAGTAGGGCAAGCAAAATGTGTAAAGAGCACGGGCTGAAAAAGAGGAAAAAGTGAAAAGTGCAACTGAGATCAAAGAAGAAAAAATGTGAAATGTTAGCACCTGAATGCACTAAGCAAGAAGGAGCCTGAGTGCCAATCAAATAGGGCAGTTGAAAGCCTAGCTTCCCTCTCAAAGAAAAAATGGACTTTGGGAACTTAGAACTTTAGGTCCTAACCTTCAGAAAATACCTCAAGCACCATTACGTCCATGATAAAAGTCCTTTTGATGCCTAAGTGATTACGAAATATTCAATTGCGTGAATAATAACTCTAAAAGCAGAGAATTACCCTGGAGCATAGTGAGGGAGTGAATCATCGAACAAGGCAGTTAACTCTTAACTCATATTTATCAGCCGAAGACCTTAACATTGCCCAACTTGATGCTAGTTAATTGGTGATTGTTGTCTGTTTATTTGTTTCTTTTCTTTTTTCATTTTTCGTTCTTTTTCTTTTCCTGTGAGTTTCTCTTTGTTGTCGTTTTTTTCCTTTTTTCTTTTGAGTCGGGGAAAACTAAATTTATTTTTAGGGTGTTATCTGGCCTGTTTGGCTGACTTAAGCTTGAGGGCAAGCATGCCTTAAGTGTGAGGAGGTTGATTAGCCCAAATAAAAACCCTTTTTGTTGGTCTAACTTGCCTGATTTTGATGGTGAAAAGTATAAAAAAGATGCAAGTTTCAGTGCGAAAGGCTGGGAATCAACGCTGGTAAATTGGGCAGTTAGGGCATGGCAGAATGAAGAAACCGAGTGAAGAAGCACAAGCAAGTAGAGCAGAAGAGTGAGCAGAATGCCATGAAAAGACTTAGAAAATATTTGAGGAATGAAGCCTCTACAGAACCCGGTGGGGTGCAAAGCATCAGATTCCAACACCATCCCCACTTGGCCCTATAAAAGGAAACAATATGCCCAGCAGAGAGAGCGTTCCGCCAAGTTCCGCCCCTTTCAGCATAAGCTGCTAGGTTTCTTTAGGTAGAAAGCTTTGGAGTTACAGTTCAAGATCGGAAGTTAGGCTAGATTAGTCAGTCGCATCCAGAGTTTCAAGCTCTTCCCTAGTTCCCAATCTGATCTTTACTTAGCCGTTTTCCGTCAGCCATTCCAATTAGCCGTAGTTTTTTATTTCTGCATTTATGTTCTCGCCGTTGCTATTTGCTTTTATTTCAGTTGCTTTTAAGTGTAATCCGAACATCCAATTCTATTTCATTCAAGTTGAATGTTAAGCTTTTCATTTACTTAGTTTCTGTTCAAGTTTTCATTTCAAGTTTCTTTACCGTTTTGGGTAGTTCTAGCATTTTCGCAAGTTTTACAAAGTCTTTTCTTTTCTTTTTGTTACAAAGTTTCTTAAATGTAATTGGACAAGAAATCCGACGAAGAACACGAAGAACAGACCGTTAGGTCCATGGCACGACACTTGTGTCGTGGAGCTCCACCTGAAAACGTTTTAGATTTATTGTTTTATCAAAATTGGTTCAAAAACCTGAGGTTTTGATTAGAAAAATATTAGAAAAATCGAAACGGATTCGAATTTGAGTTGGTCAACAGCCTATGTTTGACATGAAATTTGAGGCAAACCGGTGGCAATTGGAGTATTGCAACAGGGCTACGACCTAGCCCGGTCCAAGGGTAATCCAACGCCACTAGTGGCACGTCGAGAGGCGGTTGGAGGTGGAGGAAATCGACGGCAGCGTGACCGCTGAGTTTTTCGCGCTGTCGTTGGAGGTATGCACAATCAGCCCGGATCAAAAGATATTTATTGTCTCCTTACACCCCAAGATACTATAGATTAGTATATGGTAAGTACGGAGGTCGATCCTACAGACAAATGTGTTTGTTAGCCCAGATTGAGAGTATGCTTTTTCGGAGGTTGGCGATGCTGCCACGCTTTTTGGGGTTTTTGAAAAAGAGGAAAACTAAACAACTGGACACAGAAAGACTCGACACTTAACTATTCAAAGGAGGAAAGACAACTAACTACTACTGACTACTGCTTTGAACTAGCCGAAAGACAGGTGGACTAGAACTAAATCAAACAAGAAAAGATTGAAAAGAAGAACACGATTAACTACTCTAAACTAAAGAAGGACACTAACTAATCTAAGCTGAATTATTAATAAAAGACGATTAGTTAATTGGCTGAGGAAAAGGTGCTGAAAAGGTAGACAGGTGGCACACTAGGATGAAGTGGTCTCTAATCAGATACAAACTAACCCTGAATGTACTATGCTGCCACACCACTCTCTGCAATCACTACTAAAAGCTGAAAACTGTCTAGATCATCCCTTACAGATCTCCAATCCCAATGTAAAGGACAAAGATACTGGAATTTAACCAGATAGAGCTCTGGCGGATTCAGACAGTGACCAACTACGCACTAAAACTACGTACAAAACGCCCCAAACGAACGTGCTGACTCTATTAAAACAGAGGAAAAACTTAACTACTTTTGACAGAATTAAAGATTTTGACTAAGCTATGGCTTTAGAACTGGCTCCGAACTACGAACTACCTTTGAAACACTTTGAAAAGAGCACTTGAGAGAAAACGAAACGGAAAACTTTTAGATCTAACTACGGAACTAGCTAGTTCTCGGGCACACTGTCACCATACGACTGCGAACTAGCGAAAGGAAACTAACTCTAGAAAGCGATAAAAAAACAAGCTAAATTCTCGGGCGCACTGTCACTTGGCGTCCTCCAACTATGGATCAGAACGGGAACAGAAACCTTTAAACAACAACGATGAGCTAAGCCTTGGTCGCACTACTATACGACCTCGATCTAGCAAGTCGAAACGGAAACAACACTTAAAGCGATAAACAGAGCAAACTAGATCTTCGGTTGCACTGTCACTATGCAACCTTGAACTAGCGAAAGGAAACAGAGACTGACACTTGAAAGCGATTAAACGAACAAGAAAATAAAGCTAAGACTCAGTTGCACTGTCACTATGCAACCGCAAACTAGCAAACGCGATAAGACAATGGAAATAAACCGAAACTTGAACTTGGATTTAAAAAAAAAACAGGATAAAACTTGTTTTAATTACACTGTCACTATGTAACTTCAACAAGCATAAGGAACCAGCGGCAGAAAATAAACGACTAAAATGCACTCCAACTAAGGATCGGCTAAGGCTAAGGAATTGAAAAGAAAGTTAACTAAGAAAGTGATAAAATGGCATATGGCTGGAGGTATTGACCGCCGGGTTTTCGTGCTGTCGTTGAAAGGTATGCACAATCTGCCCGGATCAAATGATATTTATATTTCTCCTTACACCCCAATACACTATAGACTAGTATATCGTAAGTACAGAGGTGTGGAGGTGGATCCCACAGAGAGATGTTTATTCAGCCCAGATTGAGAGTATGCTTTTTCGGAGGTTGGCGATGCCGCCACGCTTTTGGGGTTTTCGGATTGGGAGAACTAAACTACTGGAAACAGAAAAAATCGACACTTGAACTAATTAAAGAAGGAAAGACAACTAACTACGACTGAATACTGCTTTGAACTGGCCGAAAGACAGGTGGCCAGGAACTAAATAAAGCAAGAAAAGATTAAAAAGAAGAACACGATTAACTAATCTAAACGAAGAAAGGACACTAACTAATCTAAGCTAGACTAGTAAGAAAGACGATTAGTTAACTGGCTAAGGAAAAGGTGCTGAAAAGGGTAGACAGGTGGCACACTACGAAGAAGTGGTCCCTAATCAGGTACTAACTAACCCTGAATATACTATGCTGCCACAACACTAGAAAGCAAATAAAGAACAAGCCAAATTCTCGGGCGCACTGTCACTATGCGTCCTCGAACTAGCGAACGGAAGCTGGGAACAAAAACCTTAAAAAAACAACAACGGCAAGCTAAGTCTCGGTCGCACTGTCACTATACAACCTCGATCTTGCAAGACGAGACGGAACAACACTTTAAGCGATAAACAAAGCAAACTAGATCTTTGGTTGTACTGTCACTATGCATCCTTAAACTAGCGAAAGGAAACAAAGACTAACACTTGAAAGCGACTAAAGAACAAGAAAAATAAAACTAGGACTCGGTTGCATTCTCACTATACAACCGCGAACTAGCGAAAGTGATAGAAGAACATAAATGAAACTGAACTTGAACTTAGATTAAAAACAGGATAAAAACTTGTTTGATTACACTGTCACGATGCAACTTCAACAAGCACTAGAAACTAGCCGCAAAAAATAAACAACTGAAATGCACTCTAACTAAGGATCGGCTAAGGCTAAGGAATTCAAAAGCAAGCTAACTAAGAAAGCGATAAAATGGTCTATGGGTGGAGACGTCACACTTCAACCACGACAACTTACTTTAGCTTCAAGAGGTGCCTTTTATAGAGCCTAGTGAGGGGAGCAAAATTCTACTGCGTCGCACCCTCACTATCCTTATGCTGAGGCTCTCTCCTCGGATGTCTTCGTGTCTTTTCTTGTGCATTTGCATTGCCCGTCTGGGCTAGTGGTTGATGTTTTCTTCGCCACTTGGTCTCTTATGCTTCTTTCTCCTACCACCACTTTGCCCAGATTGCCAGTGCTGTTGCCCCATAAACTTCACCAAAAGCAGCACTTTTCACATGAAAATCAGGCGAATTACACCAGCAAAAAGGGTCGTTATTTGGTCCGATCAGGCGTCACACTACAACCACAACAACTTCCTTCAGCTTCTTGAGGTGCCTTTTATAGAGCCTGGTGAGGGGAGCAAAAATCTGCTGTGTCGCACACTTACTATCCTTATGCTGAGGCTCTGTCCTCGAATGTCTTTGTATCTTTTCTTATGCATTTGCATTGCCCGTCTGGGCTAGTTGTTGTTACTTTCTTCGCCACTTGGTCTCTTATGCTTTCCTTCTTTTGCCACTGCTCTGCCCAGATTGCCGGTACTGTTACCCCACAAAACTTCACCAAAAGCAGCACTTTTCACGTGAAAATCAGGCGAATTACACCAGTAAAAAGGGGTCGTTATTTGGTCCGATCACAGCGCGAGCTAGAGTTTGATAAAACCCTAGCCGATCACGTGCAACTTTGACCATCGATTCCCGTCGATCGGCTGAGATTCTCCGGCGAACTCCAGTGCCTATCAACGCGTCTTATTCCTGGCTTTATCTAGAGCCTGTCGTCGTAGGTCGATTGTCACCGGAGTGGGAGAATTTGGCCGATAAAGTCACGTCGGGCTTAAGGTTTGGATTGTGATTTAGATCATTAAACTTCAAACTAAAATTCCCGGCAATGACGACCGGTTCGAAGGTAGACACCTTCGGGCTTTTGGAGCCGATGGTCCATGTTTCACTTCCCCTTTGGTGGCCCGTCGTGATGTTTAGCGGAGTGGAAAACTTTGGCCGGAATTGTTTTCGCGTAGGGTTAGGTTTCAACGTGATTCGGTAATGAGTTTCAAACTCTGATTCATGGCAGAGGACGGCGATTCGAGGGCCACCACCTTAGGTCTTTTGAATGCGATGTCTCAGGCTTCATTTTGCCATTGGTGGACGGCGGCGAACTATACAGTCGCCGGAAAAATCGCGACAGCAAGACAGCGTCCACCGCTCGTGATATAGAGGGCTTACCCAGCTAAATTGACAGCTTTCCCTACCATGGATCGGGAAATCGATGACACTTTTGGAACGGCCTCGCTGAGGCGCGTCCAATGGTGGTCGGAAATTGGACGGCCACCGCCGGAATTGCCGAAATCAAAACCCTAGGTTTTATATGGTTCTAGCACTGGCGTGGTGCGACTTTGAGGCTAAATTCATGGTGATGGAGGTGTCGATCAGAGCAATTGGCAGTGCCAATCAACTCCTCTCGTTGAGAGGAATCGATTGGTGGTGGTGGCTGGCGCGTCGCCGCTTCAGGAATTAAAACTTAGGGTTTTAAACCCTAGGGTTTTTTGTAAATTTTTTTCGGAATTTTTTTTTTCTGAATTTTTTAATTTTGTTCGAATTTTCTAAAAAAATTTCAATTTTTTTAATTAATTATCCTATTTTAATAATTTATCAAATGTAAATGGTTTGTAATTTTATTTATTTTCTGTTTTATTTTATAAATGTGTCATCTTGTTGTAAGTAGATTAATTGTTCTTATCTATTATGTGATAATTATGCAAAAACTATGTTTTAAAATGATGAAACGATAATTATGACTAAGTTTCATTTATTTAAAAATAAATAATTAAGTGTTATATATGGTCTCCTTAAATTGGTCTATTTATTAAGTAATAATGCCTAATAATTTACCGACCCACCCTAGTGGGAGATAAATTCCTAAGGAATCACAAGTTCATATGAGTAGACTTCTAAATTATAGTTGTAGCATTAGTGGCATGCGATATCCCCTATGAGGAGTATCAAAACAAAAATAAAATTCTTAGTGCTAAATTTATAGTATCGCTTAGGCACGATTTGGCAGCCATGCCACCTTAGTGGTCTTTGTTCTATATGTCATGTCGTGGGACCGGAATATTTTGTTAAGCATTAATTAAGTATTTGATTACCTTAGTGACTTCCTTAATTTTGTTTGACTGTTGTGAGATGCATTAATTATTTTGTGATTGTTTGCAATTTATGTATCAAATATAGTATGTGACAATATGTTTATTTCTTCACTACCTGTCTTTTTCTTCCTGTTACTTAAATTTACTCAAACTTATTTTTCTCGAGCATTATTTTGTAATAAGAAAATAATTAATTTGTATATTGTTCTGATTACCTTGGAAAGGCCATCAGGAAATTTTTTCAAATGGTTATCAAAAAGCTTTTGCATAGTAGCAAAATATCAGTCTAACCCTAGTGAAGACGTTCGACTGTGTAAATAATATACTCAAGTGCCTTAAGGGGTTAATCATTATGTCACGTTTTACTAGTCATAAAACCTATGTCTTGTGGGTTATATAAAATAAAATTCCAAAGCTAACTACGACTTAAGAAATACACCTCTACGTATGCGTTTACCTTATAATGTTGAGCTATGTAATGGAGGAGTGTGAAACGTAAATGTATCATGGACTCCACCATGATAAGAAAATGTAAATGTTTTCACGGCTACAAGAAAAAATACCTAGCTCAAGAACTTCATAATCGGTCTAACATGTAGTTTCGAGTATGCCTAAAGAGTATTGATCAGCCCAGATAACAGTTATTAATTTTGATTAAAATTGCATAATTGTTAATAAAATTTGCACATTAAGTGAAAAAGGCTGCAGGAATCTAGGCGCGACGAGGGCAGTTTGGCTGTGGGAGTGGGAAGTGAGCTAGAGAATAGGAAGACCACCAAGTAGGCCAGACGGGGCATGTACAAGATGCAGACAATGGGAAATCACACGAGAAATGGATAAAAAAGATGGAATTCGCTAGAAGGAAAAACCAAATAAGAGATGCACATATACGCTGGCCAGCGCAAGGGTGGTGAAGAGCAGAAAGAGACAAAAAAGTATAAACGTATGCTGAAGGAGAAAAGGAAAGTCTCAACAAGAAGACAAAAAAGGGTCTAGAGAAGGTGCAGGAGCAGTAGGTCACTCCCACTCAACCCTACAAGCCGCCCTATATAAAGCCTTGCGTGAATACATTGAAGATATACAACTTTGAAGAGAAAACTGCTAGCATCTTCCCTACACTTACTGCACTTTCACTCTTATATCTCCCACCATAGTTGCTGCCATCCGTAAGCTGCGAACAACCTAGAGGAAGCCATGTGATAGACGAATTAAGGTACAACCATGAGTGTAACGGGGATCACTCACCCCATTGTTCTATTTTCTTCGTTTAAACAATCTTAATTAGATGTTAGCTAGTTTAGTTGGTTTTCACCTACTGTTATTTAATGGATGCTTTTGATTTTAGCTTTGAAACTCAAGTTCTTAGTTTAGTTTAGTTTAGTTTATGCTCTCTATTCTCTGTATTTTGCCCAGTTTACATGCTTTTGCTGATGATGTCGATCTCATGTTCATGCTTTCTTGATGCAGATTTAGTTTAGATTTACAAAGCATTCGTTTAACTTTCAAGTTGATTTAAGATTTGCAACATTTAATGACTCTTTTCTGCTTGTTTCTGCCCAGTTTGTTGATTCCCGTAACTCATGATGAGCATTGGTTTAGATGAGAATTTTATTTCCTGCATGTACTTTTAGTCTGCCCAGTTTGAATGTGTTGTAGTTATAGATTTCAAGTTTTCCAGCCACTTTTCTGATCACCTGCACATTTGTATCAATGGAATTCCGATGATTCTAGTATTTTCAGAGTTGTTACGGTGTTTAGGAGATCTCTGCATGATATTTGCTTTATTTCAACTTTTTTAGTTATTAGGGGACAAGGTAAGAGAAAAAGGACAAAAATATAGCAGGGACCACTGCTTTGTTAGGCCAGTTTGCAGTAATTCCCGAAATGGAAAAAACCTCATTTAATGCATTTTGTCTGATTATTTGACTTGTTTGATTTTGTTTTAGTTGTACTAATTTGGCCAGTCTGATGCAGATTCTCTTTTCAGATGCTGTTTTTAATCCATTCCTATTTGATCATTAGTTAGTTTAGTTAACTCTAGTTTATTTACTTTAAGCAAGAAATTGATTAGGATAGTTCTTATAAAAGTTCTGCATGTTTATTGTCTATCAACTACCCAGTTTCCTAGTTAGTCAGTTTCCCACTTTTATTTACCTTGTACACGCATCATCTGCCCAAGGCGTAGCGGCATCGCCAAACACCCTAAGGACGTAATCACTTAACGGAATTCCCCAATTTCTCTGTGGGATCGACACCTTCCATACCACTTACTAATCTAATAGTACTTGGAAAGTGTGAAACAAAAAAATATATCTCTGATTAGGGCAGCGTGTTCCTCAACATAGCACATCTAGCTCCTCATCAAGTATCATAGCTGCTGTGATAACTCATGTATAATGGCATATTCGAAAGAACTAGGAACTGTTAAAACTATCAAAACATATAAAGAAGAAGCATCATTCGTACGAATGTAAATTTTATGATGACAAGAATTATATAGACTTATACTCATACCACTTATTTCATAAGTTAATGATGCATGTAGAATCATCAAGTGAAATAGATGAGCATGAGATGCACGTCAGCATTGTATTTGAGTATAAGTGTGAGAATGATAGATATGTGTATACTCAAAATCATACTTCAAGTATAAGTGGGAGATTGTTAGGGTTGTATACTAGAAAGCATGCTTTATGAGTTGTTATTGTATTAATAACATTAAGAACTACCATTCTCCGGCTCTTGTGAAGATATATTGTTGTTGCATGGCTTGCCCTTTATAATTGGTAATTATAATTTGAACAAATATAATCTAATCGAGCAAACAAGTGTAGGTCTTATGCATTGTAGATTGAATGGTGGTAAGGTCATCACTAAAGGTCTCCCAGTCAATGCCTTGTAGAAAAAAATTAAATTTCACAACCTAGATAAACTTAGATGATCTATCGTGAAAGGTTACAGTGTCTGTCCAAATGTTTCATAACCTTGGTAAACAAATGACACTAGTGTGGTATAGCACTGAACGGATTCACATTGAGAAAAGTCAGCAATTCTGATTACTGAAAGAGTAGATATCTGTGATTATTTTTTTCTTAATCTTTGTATATAACATTGAGCATACGATATTGGTTATTGATCAGCCCAAATAACAGCCATTAAAACCAGTTAAAAGTGCACAATATCTGATGAAATTTGCACAAAAAAGAGCGAGTTTAGTGCAAAAGGTTGCAGGGATCGACGCGCAACAAGGCCAATTTGGTCGTGAATGGGAAGTTAGATAAGTAAGAAGACCATCAAATAGCCCAGAAGGCGCGTGTACAAGATGCAGTCAAGAAGCCACGTGCACATTAGAAGAGCTAGCCTCAGCGCAGAAAGATCAGTGAGGTGCGAAGCAGCCGATTAGAGCTTCATCCCACAGGTGATGGATGTACAACGAGAAGGATGTTCGGAGGTTTGAAAAAATTCGCAAGTTTAGCCAGTCATTTCCACGTTCCGCTCCCTACATCAAGTCTAAGCCTTCACATATTCTCCATACTCAGAGTAGAAAGCTGGAATGAAGACATCAAGCGAGAGCACCAACCGCGAGTCTAGTCTCAGTTTCAGCCAAGTTTCAAGATTCGACTGCCATCCACACCACAGCTCGATCTGCCTAGCCTAGATAGTTTTACATCTTGTTCATTTTGAAGTTTTAAGTGAAATCCAAACAATCTAAGTTGTATTTTCTATTTGACTTGTTGTTTTTAGTTTAAGTTGTGTTGAACTCTCATCTTGAGCTTGTTTCGTAGATATAAGATTTCAACATTATTTTCAAGTTGTCGAGTTTATTTAATCTTAACGCCTAAAATCATGTTTTCCTTAAGTTGTTGTTTGCGTTTAAGCATGTTCGTAATTAGGATAGCAAAGAGGTTTATCATTTAAGTTTCTTTCAAGCATGTTCAGCGTAGAAAGTAGGTAGGTAGGACGTTCCATTAGGCCAGTTTGAAGGCATTAGATTTGTTGGGGTTTAGATTTAAATTCCAATGAAGGAATCCCCTTCCCGAGATCTTTCCAGGATTAATATGGGAAATTAAT
>JAYDZE010559585.1:0-12779 GCA_034509125.1 Monilaria moniliformis | reverse complement strand
CAACTACGCTCTACCTATCCATACCATTTTTACATGTTGAAATTTAGTATTTTATGAGTTATGAGATAGGAAAAATTATGCCCTCATAGGTATTGGATTAGATGTTGTGTTATGTTCGATTAGATGTTGTGTTATGCCCTCGGTGGCACCGGCTGTTCCCAAGTCCGACATTGCTCGCCGAGCATTGTCGAGTGGGGCTCCTCGGCACGACGTGTCGTGGGTCAGATCCGACCTCCGTTCTTCATTTTTCGTGTTCTTCGTTTGATTTTTCGTCCAATTACAAAAAAAAATGCAATAAAATAAAACAAAACACCCTAGTCTACCACGATCAACCCTCGTGGGTTTAAAAGTCGTGTCATAAACCAGGCAGAAACCAACAAAACAAATTTAAATGCATTCAAGCCAAATAAACCAGATAAATTGTAGAAAAATAAATCTACAATTCTATTATCGGATTCAAACCAGACAACAAGCAGATAAAAAGAAAAATTAAATTTAAATATCAGGGCCTATGGTCTGGCTATGATACCAATTGTTTGGGGAACTGCTCTAGTGAAGGATCCCCTCGACTGCCGAGGATCTCGTAGGATGAAATTCAAATTTAACTAAAAAATATATTAACTATTAGAAAACAAATAGACAGTTAGTTGGCAGAAAAACAGATCTCTAGGCATGCTCCAAAAGATCAGATTGTTATCTTGTTTTGCAGACTATTCTTGTTGATTGGTGTTGTAGATTGCTTGCAACTCCCAACACTCATCCATAGCAATTCACCCTTGAGATCTTCTAACCTTTGTCCCTTCCATAGCTTGAATATTGTGTGGACAAATTTTATCAAGCTTTATAGACTAGGTGTAGACTAGAATATCACTAATAAGCAGTGCACAAGAAGGGGGGGACGAATTTTGTGTGCTTGTAACTTTTTCCTCTCCACCCATATATATAGGGGTGGTGGGTCAGGTCAGGGATTCCAAAAGAGGATTATGCCTGGGCCTCCAAGTGGGCTTAATTCTTTAAGTTGAGCACAACTTAATTAAGTCCATTAATATTAATTTACTCCACTAAATGATTAATATTGCACTGTACGTCCAGATCCACATTACTAATATGACTCATTTTAATTTATTATTTCCCTTGTTTAAGATTTCCAATATCTATTAATTAATTAAAGCAGCTGCTAGCTTTAATTTAATTAATCTCTTTATCCAATAGCGGTCCAGTTCAAAACTTTAATTATTATACTAGAATAAATTCCAACTGCACACATTTGTATAATAAATTCATTTTTTTTAACTCCTCTTGAGGATATTATCAACTCGGGTCTACCGAGACACAATTCTATATAATAATACTAGCATCGCTAGACATTAATTACCACTTCCCAAGATATCAACATTGTATGCTCAATATTACTTATATAGATTAAGAAATAAACAATCATCGAGACCTTGTACTTCATTTACACAGCGTATAAGTATGTGTCTCATTATAATCCATTTCAGTGTTATACGACACTTAGTGTCATCGGTTGACCAAGATAAACACGAACTTCAGATCGACATTGCAACCTTTCACGATAGATTGTCCATGTCTATCTAGTTTGAGAACTCGATTTTCTTCTATAAGGAATTGATTGAAAGATCTTCTATGATCATAGATTCACCATTCAGTGTACAATATAGATAGAAGACTTGTTTGCTCAATTTATGATTATATGCTTAAGAATAAGCATCCATAACCATAAAAGGCAAACCATGTGACAATCTTAAATTTCTCCTTGGAATGAGAACTAAGGTTTTTAATACAAAGCATGCTTTTCAGTATATAAACCCTAACAACTCGCGCCAAAGCCAAAATTTTGAGCGGAAAACAATTGGTCCACGTCATTTTGAAGAATGGACATTTTGTCCACGTCGAAAATTTCGGCAGCCACATCACTACCAATTTCACCAAAAAAATTGATCCGTGTGACAATTGCGAAACTTTGAAAAGTTATAATTTTAATTTTCGGGTTCAAAAGTTATGGGATTGACCTAAAGTCAATGCAAAGTTATGATTTAAATGACATTCATTCTTTTTTCAAATTCTCAACTTTCAAAATTTTCATGAAAATATCCCCAACTTTTGTTTTCTAGTCAATAATCACCAATTTTCAAGTTTTTTTGGAAAATGTTCCTAATTTTTGTTTTCTATTAAAAAAGTCTCAAACTTTCAATGCTCCTAACTTTTATCATTTTTTATAATGTTCTAGCTCACCATATGAAACGACATCATATGGTGAGCGAGACTCTGGCGAGATGAACCAACTTTCTATCTCTGGATTTTATATAGCGAGATATTTTATGGAAAACGTTGAAAGTTTGAGACATTTTAAGAAAAACACTA
This sequence comes from Monilaria moniliformis, assembly GCA_034509125.1. Taxonomy (NCBI): domain Eukaryota; kingdom Viridiplantae; phylum Streptophyta; class Magnoliopsida; order Caryophyllales; family Aizoaceae; genus Monilaria; species Monilaria moniliformis. The sequence goes on along the minus strand of JAYDZE010559585.1, from coordinate 10,394 downwards.
AAAGTTGAAGGAATTTAAATAGAAAACCAAAGTTAAGGACTTTTTTAAAAAAATTGAAAGTTAGGGACATTTTTAGGAAAATTTTGAAAGTTAAAGGGAGTTGTTAAAGAAAAAACAAAATTGGGAGACATTTTTTAGAAAATACTCAAAATATAACAAAAGTAAAAATGTATCCTCTAAAAATAAAAATAAAAAGGTAGCCAAAATTTTCGCACAATTACAAATTACTCTTTAGCCATAGCCACCTTTATTTTATAATCATTCACAATTAGATTATGCGTTAGTTGTGAATTAATAATTTGGTTCTATAAGTAACAGATAAGGACACACTGAATTACTTATATTACTTATTTTTTGCTATAATTTATAATTTCAAATACCCTAAATTGCGAATTAGTGATTTTGTTCAAAGTTAACGATTATATAAAAATACCTCAATTATAAATTTCATGATTATGGCTGTAATTCGCAGCTTATAATCTTAGTTGTGAATAATTAAATAAAGTGGCTAAAGGTAAAGTAATAAATGTAAATATTTTTTTTTTTTTATATTAATGTCTAGATTTATTTTTATTATGCGATAATGACTATTTTTATTTCACTGCCCAAAACAATACATAATACAAAATACATGCACGCTCCATTTACTTCAAAAAAAATAAGAAAATTATTATATTCTACCTGTTGAGTGCATAAATGAGGAGACAAACCTTTATAGTAATTTTTTCTGTTCTCTTCTTTTCTGGCATTCAATCTTTTTATTTCAAAAAAAAAAAAAAAAAAAAAAAAAAAAAAAAAGAAGAAGAAGAGGAAGAAGAAAGAAGTGTTTTGCTAAGTTTATAAGCTTCTTAAAATCTTACAAAATTTAAAATCAGCTATTTTTTTTTTTACGATTTTCTCTCTGACTGATAACTATGATTTTTCTATTTAATTTATATGCTCAATTATCCAATATTTTAACTTATAAGCTCAATTTCTTTAATTTAAAAGCTTAATTATCCAATATTTTAACAACTTATAAGCTCTTAATATATTATTTTGGAGCTTATAAGACGTCTGAAATAAGCTCTAGCCAAACACCCCCTAAGTCAAAGCTAGCAGTGTGTAGAAGAAAGGTTGAAGAAATAGCAGCAGCATAAAAAGGGATAAGTAGTAAAGAGATGAGGAACGCCATTTATAATTTGGTCCTACATTGCCTTGAATCCAACAACCTTTTCCTACAACAAATTATACATATACTTCAATTCTGTAGCTATCCAACCTCAAACAATTGACCACCACACATTCTTCCCCACTTCAATTTTCACACATTTGACCCTCCAACTCTCAATTCTTCATATTCTTCTCCACCATTAAGTGAACATTAAGATTAACTAGAAGAAATCGAACTCAAGATATTTGTCACTTTTCTGATCCACAGCAGCAGCAGGAGGAGGTGCAGCAGTCTTTTCATTGCCTGGTGCTGCTGGGACAGGCAGCCGCTCGTAGTCTACAGGCTTTGGAATTTCCGGTGGGGTGGCGCACCGTATCAGAGCCCAGTTCACCCCTTCGAAGAATGGGTGCTGTTTTATCTCCGTGGCACCTCGTTTATAGGCCAATCTATGCTGAGGCTCCTTCACAAGCAAACCTCTTATCAAATCCCTAGCGGCGAAGCTGACAACGGGCGATTCTGGGAAGCGGAGAGGCTGCCCTACAACGTTGAACAACGTGGCTCTGTTACCAGATCCCTTAAACGGAGTTTTGCCAAATAAGAGCTCGTATAGGAAGATCCCGAATGTCCACCAATCCACCGCACTTCCGTGGCCTTCACCTTTGATGATCTCAGGTGCCAGATACTCATGTGTCCCGACAAAAGACATTGAGCGGGCATTGCTTGGCTCGGCCATCAGCTCAGGCAACGGGCTCACTTGGTTGCCGATTTCAATTTTGTTTTTGGGTTTCTTATCCTTCTTGGATTTGCTGGAGAAGAGACGAGGAGAAAAGCATGATGTTGGGACAACACACGATGGCTGAATGCAGGACGGTTCAATGCATGCTGGCTGGACGCAGTAACCGGGGTTTTTACGCTGTGCGTCACTATCGAGAGATGAGGTTTTCACCAGAGTGGGGCTAACAGCACAACGAAGTGAAAGATCAAAGTCTGAGAGCATTATATGTCCGTCGTCCCTAACCAGGACGTTTTCTGGCTTAAGGTCCCGATAGACGATCCCAAGCATGTGTAAATACTCCAAGGAAAGCAGAACTTCGGCAACATAAAACCTGCCCAAAGGTAAACGAGAAAATAGTTTAGGAGCTCAAACTTTTCCACTTGAGGATAATTTTGGGGAAATTTTTCCCCATAATCAAAGATAGAAGATGGTTAACAACTATCTTTCTTCAGCAAATCACCTTATTTTACCAATCACATTAGCCATAAAAACCAAATCTTTGAATTTCATACGGTCAATTTGAATGCCATAGTGCGTTCATTTGATCACAAGATAAATAAGGCTGCTACTGAAGGATTGACAGAAGCAACCAAAAATGTGAGAATTACTTAACAAACTCAATATAGAACTCAACAAGGTTTTATATGTTTTATGTCACTTGTAATTATGGTCGATATAAAACAGATCCATGTGCACAAATGAAAAGTTCGCAGATGATAGCATGATGCATGGTAGTAAGATATGAAGAAAAACTCATAAACACAAAATATATGAGCACTAACTAGTCCTTGACAATGAGAGACCCCAACAATGCCAAACCCAAAACACAACAAAATTTAATGAGGAAGAAGAAAAAGGAGCAGATGAATGAAGAAAGGGATATGGAGAAGGTAAATAATAATAGTAATAAAGAAAGAGATAAGAGATACAAACTACCAACAGTTTGCTCTGACTCTGAGAAATGTGGGAGACCACAAAACTACTACAAAACAACACAATTCACATTATATAATGACTGAGGATGCATTACAACAACAGCCTTGTGATAGAAAATCTTCTAAGTGAGGTTCAACCAACAGAGAGATTCCAACAGGCTACAGATATTACTGAGACATTGGAAACTGAAGAATATCAAAATTTCGATACTGGCCTAGGCACATGAGATTTTGTTAATGACCAAAAAAGGTTCCTACTAATACAGTGTGAGAGTATTACAGTGCAGAATCAAGCTGGTCTGCAGATATTTAAGTGGCTGGTCTTAGCAAATTAACACTGCAGAAAATACACCAAGAAGTAGTTGGCAGTGGCTCAATATTAGTTCTAAGGCAATAATAAGCATGAAATCCATGATATGACTTCCAGGTATGCTGAAAATGTACAGTCACATTGCATTCTAGTTTTGCTAAAAAGTTCACATGGTTAGAAAATATCTTACTTTACTGCTTGTTCGGAGAAATATTTTCCTGGTTGTCTCTGTCTAAGAGTGTGTAAGTCTCCTCCAGGGCAGAATTCCATAACCAAACATGAAAACTTATCAGTTTCAAAATGGATGTACAGAGTTGGAAGGAAGGGATGGTCCAGGGACTGGAGTATCTCTCTTTCAGTCTGAGCACGGAGAAGCTTCTTACGACCTGCTAAAGATGCCTTGTCCATAACTTTCATTGCAAAGTAACATTTAGTTCCAGTCAACTCAGCCAGATATACACTCCCGATATCTCCACAACCTAATCTTTTCAGCAGCCTGAAATGGCTCAATCCTATTACACCATCTCTGGATCGGAGTGCTTGGATGGCTTCCCATCGCATATCATTTGCTTTATGGGGTTTGTTGATACCGCTACTAAAGCTGCTACAGGTGCTCTCATCACTCACATCACTGCCAGTGCTTCCTCGGCACACGCTGCTCTTTCCACTCTCAATGTCTACTCTATCGCTTACTTTGGCACTTCCGCTAGTTTTTGCAAGACTATTGGGTGCATCACTAATCTTTGCAAAAACAGAGCTGTTCTTCGCACTGCTTGGATTGGATATTTTCTTTTCTTGATCCTCAGGAGTTTCTACCGAGACCTCATTTTCATGTACCTCAACAACTTCAGTTGTGGACACTTGCTCAGATCTGGTAGAACAAATTTTGGAATCTGAGTTACCAGGTGATACATTCAACGAATCATCAAGATTCATTTGAGATAGTTTGGACTCAACATCTTCTCTAGGTTCCCCAGCAGTTTCCATCTCCGGTTTAATCAGTTTTGGCTTGTTAGTTTTAAGTACCTGAGAAGGTAAAGATTTGAGATCATGTGTCTTGACCACATAATGAGCGCCAACAGCTTTTTGTTGCAATCCCAAGGGAGCCCTAGAGCCCGTCTTCGAGGCCATCACTGAAACAATAAGCTACTCTTTAAGACTTAGGTACAGCAAAAACACTGCATAACAGCCACAATAACTATAACGCCCATGATATCACCCCAAGCATTTTATCTCCAACTCTGTGAAACCAGAACCCTGTCAATTGAAATAAACAACAAGTAAATCTCTTGACATAACTAAAGAAGGAAGTCTGTTAAGTCGGTCTAACATTGCTAACAAGCATAACCAAAAATTCATAATAATGTTTGTCATGAGTGGTACACAATGTGCGCTTAAACATCAAGTGCTGTGCAAGATCTGAACTAACCAACATAATATCATAGAATCAAGCAGCAAGGAACAAATTCAGATACCCAAATACTCCAGCACCTTTGTTGTAGCAAGTTAGCTAGTATAAAATTAAAACGTCAACAAACTCAAAAGCTCAAAAGCAAAACTGAAAAGGACTTAAGCAAGCATCAACTGATGGAGAGAGTGAAGAAAGAATTCCAAAAGGAAGCAAAGGAAAGAGACGGAGAGTGATGGCACAATTAGAGAATACTAGTCAATCAAAGAAATCATCGCAGATAATTTTCTCCCAAAAAAGAGGCTTTAACAGAAGTAAAAAATTCAAGCCCACTTCCAGTAAACCTGAAAAGACGAAACCTAGAAAACAAAATTCACAGGGAATCAAGGACCACCAAAAAGAAACGAAAAAAGAAAAGTAAAGAGGGGTAGTGAATCAAGTCAGTTCCTCACAAATGCAACAGTTTCTATGATGGCATGCAATTATTCAAAATTCATGAAACATAATTAACCAAGAAACACTTTACTGTGAGAAACCACATAAAAATCAGATCTTGATCACAAACCAGCAATCAAAACAGAAAACTCACCAAAGATCCAAATTAAGAGAAAATCGAGAACTCAAAACATAAGGTTAAAGAAAATAACCTAAACTCGCAACGATCAGATATTATTCCTCTGGGTTTAGAGCTTTGGCAGTAAGAAATCAGCAGTCTACAGAGACAGAAAACGGCTCCATACACGGCCTCGTTCCGTGGTGTTTGGCAGATTGTGGGTTGTGCCAACAATCTCACAAGTGGAGGAGAGAGAAAGGTTTAATGAAAATTAGATGCTGAGAGGCGACGGGCGCATCTCAAATCCTCCACTTTTTATTAGGAGAAGAGAATCATAACTGCGAGTGGAGGGTTGCTACGGTCAAACTGAACACATTACACTAATTAGCCCCATTCCCTAGTTAATAGATTTGTTTAGTTAAACTTAACCCCCCCCCCTCGCTTGGTCGTTTTCCTCCTCTTTTATCTTTTCGGACTGTGTGTGCTACGTGTTAAAACTATTTTCCTTTTTCATTTTTAATGTTTTTTCTATCTGAATAATAGTCCAAAACATCATAGTGGGACATGGCAGACTCCCTCCCATCTGAGCTGTCACCTGTAAATATGTAATGGATTATTGAATTATATCATTACAGAATTATTAGAATGTGTACAAGTTTCTCATTCATAGTGTAACTAGTGAGTTTGTCAACTTCTAATTTTTATCCGATCCAGCTAATTTTCTTAGTGTACTTTATCTTCTTCTCTTTTGTGATATACGAGACGGGCTAAAAAAATATGGGCTTTATGCAAAATTTTAAAACTAGGCTTTCTATTAATAACTTTTAAAAATTAATAATTACTAAATTATATTTCTATGCCAAATTAAAATTATTAAACTAATAGAAATAAAATATAATTTAAATTTCATAAAAACTACCTTACTAAATCCGATGAGAAGACAAAAATCAGAATAGAAGACGGACGATCATCCAAGAAGATGAAAGTGTATGAGTAAAGAGAATCAGATAGTGGGAAAAGAGAAGGGATTAATGAAGAAACGAAGTTAATCAACAAAAAGGGATTAACGTTAATGAAGAACGTTAATGAAAATAAGATATAAAAGGGAAGAAAAAAAAAAGAGAACGTTAAATCTGATTTGTAATTGTGACCCTTCTTAAATCTCAAAATTTTGATTTGATCAAAAGAATTTGGTCTTTCTTAAATCTCAAAAATCTGATCTCATAAAAAAAAAACGTTAAATTTAATTTGGGTCGTTCTCTTAAATCTCAAAAATCTAAACTAATTAATTAAAACTCAAAAATAGTTACCAAATGTAAATAGCAAGATTCAAACACATGACCACAATCTTAAAGAAGACAACAAAACTAACATATATACACTATATATGAACCTAAATATTTTTTTTGGCCTAGGCGGTCACCGTCTCGTTCAGCACACTCTTCAAAACAGTCTCTCACGATATACAATTTATTAAAAAAAAGGTCTAAAATGCACTGTTGAGTATCTAAAGATATAGAAATAATATTGCTAATGTAATTTAAAAGAATGTAAAAAAAAACAACATTATTAATATATGTGTATTAAAACGTAATGAAATAAGAAAAGAATCTAGATTTACAAGAGAGAAAGGCACAGATTGAGACATGTATAACTAATTGTTTTATTTTAAGAAATAGGCGAACTCTTCAATTTACAAGTTTTATAATTTCAAACATTCAAAGTTCTCTTTTCGTCTATTGACTTGGAAAGCAAAAAAGGAGTGATCAGATTCAGATGGTAGACATCATATTTTAGAAGGGGTTTGTTTTTTTCTTTATTCCTTTCCAAACAAATGTTGTTCAGTTGCATACCCTCTGATTATTGAACACTGATAAATATAAAAAAATAAAATCATATCAACAACTCGGGATGGTGATTAAAGGAGTGAAATTTGTCAATTATGATTGTTTTAATCTCAAGTGAGATTATATGAAAAAAGAATGGAAACATGCAGCCGGAACCAAACAGGTGATTGATTTAGTATGATCCATGTTATTCAACTGAGTGGACCATCATTGACAACGAAATGACAATGATGACCCGACTTTTTCTTGCTAGGTAGACGTGCTCCCATCTCATATACGCTTTCTGCACTATCTTCTTTTTATGTTAAAAATAAACCAAAACTTTCGAGCTCAGACTCCGATTTTGTGTTTGGAACAGTGATTGCTTTGCTGAATACTCTTCCTATTATTGGTGGATTTAATAAATTGTGGCGTATTTATCATGAACGTATGGATATGGATGGGCAGGGCTAACTCCATTATTGAGGTAGAGGGGGAGAGAGAGAGAGAGAGAGAGAGAGATGCCTTGGTTGTCGTTGTGGTGTTAGGCAAACAGGCCCCAATATCCAGAATGACATTGCTAACTTGGGACAAGGCACCAAATTTGAACTTCCCCATCTGCTTTTTGAGTGTGGGCGCGCGCACACACACGTACACATATACGTACATACATCCTATCTCTCTCTGTGTTAGTGGATCATATTCACAATACATAATACTGTGGAGGTCCCCAACACGACGATGAATAGAAAGTTGGTTACAGTTCCCTGTCTTCAACTTCTTGTTACTCCAACAACTCCAGTAGCCAAGCTAGAATTTTACAAATGAACGGACCAAATTATAATTTTATATTTATAAAAAATATATTTGGACGAGTAAAATTATATTTTTCATATAAAAAACAAAACCACATAAATATAATTACAATAAGAAAAATAAAATGTCGGTGACCACCTAGGCAAGCCCGGCCTTGGGTCCACCACCAAACACCTCGTTCCTCATATTTTATGGGTCTTATGTAAAATAAGGAATAAAAATTAATATTTTTTTTAACCATATCAGATATGTAAATGTCTTTTAAATGTATTCGAAAAAGAGGAAACAATATATAAGAAGAGAAGAGTTCATTTTAATATAATACTCCCTCCACCTTTAAATAGTAGTCTCATTTTGTCATTTTTTGATGTCTCCCAATAAAAGTTCCAATTTTTCAGTACTATTTTTTATAAATGAGATTCATATTTTACTAACTCATTGCACTCGCAATATTCCAATGTAAAACTATTATATAAAAGAAAAACTCACATTTCATTAACTTATTCCACTCACATTCCACTATAAAACTTATTTCACTCACATTCTACTATAAAATTACTATAAAATTGGAATTCACATTACACTAACTTATTCCACTCAAAACACACTCAACCAATTCCTTAAGACATGTGTTGACAAGAAGTAGGACTTGTATTGAGGGAAGGAGGGAGTATTACAATGTTTATTTTGAAGTCTTCTTCCAAACTTGAGCTATAAACGACCGCACCTCTAACATCTCGCTTGTGTGGAGAGCCTCCAACTGGACACTTGTTAATCTTTGCAGCTAAATGATTTTGATATATAAGTAACATGAATAGTCGATTATATTGTTTTGGAATAGATTGATGATAAGAAGTAAAATGTTTAGCTCTATGGAAAACTTTGATTTGGGGTTGTTTCAGAATTGATGACGTTTGTATAAATTGTGAATTTACCATCTTCTGCTAAAACCGATGCCAGAACTTGATACCTAAATTATGAATAAAAAAGGGAAAGAATTTATTACTGGTCTTTGGAAAAGTATTTTTTCTTTATCCAGATAATTTGCTGGAACACCTGCAAGAATCTCATTTTGTTGGCCCACAAACACAACACAGCACAACTGGTTTATTTCATCTGTTTCTTTATTTTTCCTTTTCGTTCATGTCTGCACATGGTTAGGAAAGATGTGTGACCAAGATATGAATGAAAGCAAGCAAACTTTTGTTGTTGAAATTGCTCATGTTTTTAGCATTGGTTAGTCTACCAAAATCTTATGATTCTGATAAGAATATATATATATATATATATATGCGTATGCGTATGCGTATAACAATTAAATTTAACAAATATAAAACATACTTACAAACGTCAACTGGGTTTAATCTTTCCTTCATAAAAAGAAATTTAAGTTTTCCTTCAAAGAGACAATTCTGATTTTTTACTGTGTATTTTTAAATATTATTACAATTTTTTTATAGAAAGATAGTGCGAATAATATTGATATAATTGTAAAACAACTACAAAACAAAACATGCATGAATAAAATAAATTAATAGTTAAGGATATATATGAGAGGTGTTGGAAAGATCGTGATTAAGGAAGAAATTAAAAGAGAAAGGATCAATTGTAATAGAATCGGGATTTTATTTCCTTTTGAGTTATTTCCTTACATAGCTGTGTATACACCTATAAAAGGGTGATGTACTATTTACAATTGTCATCAAGAAATAAACAAAAGAATTATTCCTATTCTAAATTTCCTACCATGAATCCTCTTTTATTCAATATGGCATCAGAGCGGGTTAGACGAGGAACTCAGAGAAAGACTCATCATAGTTCCATTTAACCTATCTCGGCCTTGACCAAAACCAAACCATACCTGTCACACAATTAAACCAAAAGCCATGTCAGAAATTACAAACTTCGAACAGAACCAACAGATTGCAAAATCATCAAGAAACAATGAAAACATAGTCTTAGCCATCAAACTCGACGGGAATAATTTCCCGTTATGGACTAGATTGATTCAAGTAGCCATCGGAAACCGAGGGAAAACAAGCCACATAATAGGTCAGCCGCCCTCTCTTTGCATCAACGACCCGACATACCTACAATTGGAAGAAAACGATCTCACGGTACCTGCGTGGATTGTCCAGAATATTGAAACCAGATTAGTTCACAACTTTGTTCAACATCGGACAGCCCTGGCCCTATGGAAGAGCCTCAATATCACATATGGGAGCGGAACTGACCCAGTACAAATCTACGACTTGGAGATTCGAGCTAACAAAATTAGCCAAAATCAACAAACAATCGAAGACTACTGGAATGACTTACAAGCCATTTGGATGGATATTGATCAAAGGCAAAATTGCCCGATCAAGTGCTGCGAAGAGGGAATCAACGAATACAACCTCCATGTCAAGAACCGCCGTCTCTTCCAGTTCCTCGCCGGCCTCTCCGAAAGTTATGAAAATATTCGAAGGGACATCTTGAAAGAACAGCCACTGCCCTCAGTTGAAGCCGTATTTGCTCGAGACCGACGAGAAGTCACAAGGATCCAAATCCTCAGATCCGTGAACGATGGCGGCGACAAATCATCATCGGGCGTCGGGTCCGGCTTGGTGGCTCGCAGT
>JAYDZE010559574.1:0-12779 GCA_034509125.1 Monilaria moniliformis | reverse complement strand
ATCGGCTGATTTTAAAACTTGTGGGACTGACCAGAATTTGACCAAACTTAATGGTTTTTCTGGCAATTTGCCCTTAAAAAAATGTGACCTAAAACTCGGAGTTTTTTGCGTAACGGAAGCTCCATCGCCACCATTTGTGATAATTATTAAATTATATCAAAATAAATGATACTTACACAGAGGAACCAAAATACTTCCTTTCCCTCTTGTTGGATTAAAAAATGGGACCAAACCAAGAAAATAAATTTGGTGCAGAATATAAAATCGTTACAAGAATTTTACGTATAAAATTTAAATCGGAAAAAATCACGAGACTGTAGTCTAGAAATCTTCACTATGTATATAGTAGGCTTACAAAATTCTCCCTGCACTCTATAGGAGAAACACAAAAATTCTATGATTTTTCTTCACTTTTCTTCTCTCAAAATGCACCCACCAAACTCTCTCTTGTTTGACCACATTAGTTGCTTTGTATCTGCAATTCTTGTATACCCTTCTTCAGCAGAAAATGAGCTCTATTTACAGAAGGCTTGAGCTTCAATTTCCACCCCTGTAGCCTCAATTGTAGAAGACAATTTCTTCCTATTGCCACCCCAATAGCCTCAATGTTTGCTGCCAATGTTTCAAACTTTCACATTGCCACAAGTTTTAGTCAAAAAAGATGGCTACCTGGTCCCATATGTGGTGGAAAAAGGAGTCTCTAAACCACAGTTAGTTTAGCCAACTTACTATTGGGTTTTTCAGTTTAAGATTGGTTACATATTTATCTGTTGGATTGTGATTGATTGAGACATGAATCTATATGTCCAATTCAAACACTAGTTGCTGTGTTATAGTAGTCAAGAGATAGTGGCTTTGTAGACTTGTAGTAGCCATTTTTGCTCACCTAATCAGATAATGAAAGCCAGAAGATTTTAGCATAAGTCAAAAGATGCTCTAACCATAGTTAGCTAGTTCATTCCAGTTGGTAGCCTGGTTGAAACATGATAATCTGAATGCTCTAACATTATAACTAAAGTTAGTAATTGAATGTTCCACTTTCACTTAATCAGAAAATCAAAGCTACAGAATAACAGCTAAAGATGGCCTTTCAACATATATGTTTCACCAATATCTGAATCAACTAGGAATGGATAAAAACAACAGCTGAATCCTTATCAATAGTGCACAAGTTCAACCAAACGTTTATTCAACAAGAAAAGAGATATCCTATTTGCGCTTGAGCACAACAAGCAGTTGGCTGGACTTGTTATGGCCAGATTCGAACAAGTGTGACATTTCTTGAGCTTTGGCTGAAACCTTGGCGAACATCTTCTCAACGACAGAATATCCAAAGTGAGCGGAGAAGATTCCCTCCATTCCAGCTCTCATGTGCATTATCAGACTAGCTATGTCAATCGGTCCATCAACCTTGGACCTCGGATCTGTAAGCTCCATTCTCTGAATGGTAAAACAACCATTCTTCTCTATCACTCTCCTCATCTCCCCTTCTGTAGGAGCATAGATAGGCAAGTTGAACGCGTCTATTTTAGCTTTATCAATAACTCCCTGTTATCATCAATCTAGCATGATCAAACAATCAAGAAATGTATAAGTTGAGGAGTTGTTCTGATAGTTATTAGTCTCTCACCTCATTAGCTAAGTCCATTAGGCTATATCCAAAATAACTGAACAGAACAGATGCAGGGAGGTCTGAGTGGGAGACTCCATCAGGAGTTCCAGGCAGGACGAGAAGCATAAGTCCTCCTCTCACAATCTCCTCCGCTCTGGCACTCATAAAGACTCCCAAATCCTTCTCATACTGATCGGAGTAGGCCCTCACCACGTCCTCAGACGCGCCCGAATAGTGGATTCTCCCCTCGTTAGGCACCGCTTGAGGCTGCTTGGAGAGCCACTGGAGAGCGTAGGAGGAGTGCGCCACGGTGATGGAATTATGGGGGAAAAGGCGGCCGTAGAAGGAGCCAGACACTCCGGCTGCGTGGTACTGCCTGTCCGGTGGGAGGGAGGCGAAGAGCGTGTTGAAATCATTGGCCGTGTGATCGTTGAAAAACACTTGGAATTCGAGGTTTTTGGAAGAGCACTTGGTTTGAACTGCTTGGATCAGATTTTGAACGGTGAAGAATGTGTTTGGCCCAACGGAACATCCCAAATCTGCTATGGTGACTGTTCTGGAGATTGATTCTGTGTCTAGACCCTCAACCACGGCTTCTTGGATAATTTCTTTCACTGCATCGGACGCTAGTTTCTGCGTCAGAATTGTAGCCAAATCAGGGAATTTCCGACGAGTAATTAATATTACTAATTCAAAACCCAAAAATCTGGGATGATAGATCATTACCTGGTATTTGGAGTTTTTGGTGTAACTGTAAGCAGAATCTCCACCATTCATCGGAAAAGCTTCCCCTATTTCCCCCTCCATCTCTATATGGAATGATGAGTTTTTAGGTCAACAGTGGCAATCAGCAATGAATTAATTAACCAAATTGTAATATACATGTTTGTCATATATTTCCATAAATACCAACATTAGTCAAACCACAAATCATAGAATATCTTAAATATTTATTTTTTATTACATTTTTAATTCATTCTTATTTTATATTAATCTTCAATTTCATATATTTATTTAAATTATGATATTTTAAAAATTGAAATAAATGATTAAAATTTTAAAAATTATATAATTAAAAAAATTACATAATCGATATAAATATTTTTTTACATAATTAAAATAAAAAATTATAAATTACGTTAATTGTAATTAGCATCCAAGTGTGTTGACAAAGTTTTCGTGCTTTTGCCGCTAAGCATCGCTCATCCTCAACGTATCTTTGGACAACGCCTTGTAGTACATATTGAGCATCATTGCTTGACTCATCATACCAATTTTTTCGATCACCTCAGTAAATTGAATTAAATCTGCAGTTTCACTGCTCGGCGTCGCCTTCCCCTTTGTTTTTCGCTTTGCCACTTTGTGACCAATTAGACGGCTCCCACTCGGCGCCGACTCTATGTGAAAATTATTATCCATCTCATGAGTCGTGATGTCTTCATCGTTCTCGCTTGTTTGAGTATTGCCCATCGACTGAGACTTTTCGTTCTTTTCGTACCACATTCAGTATCGCGCAGAACTTCGGGTGGTCCTTAACAATTTCCCACACATTCTTGTACTTGAAAGACTTAATTTGATCCTTATGAAATGCTCTGAGTGCGTCTCTTTGAATATTAATCTCGCTTGAGCCACTCAACCATACTTTCTGCAAATTGTTGAAATAGTTAGAGAATTTGGAAATATCTTTTTGCACCCGACTGTAATTCCTTCAATTTATACTTTCATGTCATGAGCATAATTTCTTAATTCGATTATCGTACATCCAACCCTATCTTATCCCCCTATCAATCATAAACATGAATTGTGTCTTAGTTGTTGCACTTATAAGATGCATGTGTGGAAAGCCATAATTATTAGTTCACCTGATAAGGGCATGAAATCCAAAAAAATAAAAAATAAAATAAAGAACCAAGAGAATACATAAAAAATGGTCAATAGTGTTTTATGTCCCTAATTTTCAGTGATTTTCAAAAAATGTTTTAAATTTTAATTTTATTAATCAAATATCCAACTTTCAGCATTTTCCATAAAATGTCTCGCTATGCAAAATTCGGTGATGGAAAACTGATTAATCTCGTCGTAGCTTGAGGTGATTTTTTTTCTACTTCAACACATAAAATGACGCCGTTCTAGAAAAAAAGAAGATTAAAAGTGTTATGTATCCCCAACTTTTAGTATATTCCAAAAAATATCCCCAACTTTTAGTTTATTTCATTTCCCCAACTTTAAAGAAAAAAATGAAAGTTGGGAACACAAATCAATATTTTTTTTTTTTTTTTTTTTGCTAACGATGTTATTTCATGTGTTGAAGTGAAATTTTTGTATAGCGAAATATTTTATAGAATATACTGAAAGTTTCAACATTTGATGAAAAAACAAAAGTCGGAGAAATTTTCTGAAATACACTGAAAGTTAGAGACACAAAAATAGTCCGCCTATTAACTATTGTGGACTTTCAACATAGACTTATCGACAAACATATTAGGAGTAACATTATACAAAAGTTTATTATGCAAGAAAACTTATGGGTCCTATCCTACTTACGCTTGAGCACAAGAAACAGTTGAGTAGCACTATTCCTATCATAACTAGATTCAATGAATTGCGACATTTCTTGAGGTTTAGCTGAAATGTTGGTGAACATTTTGTCAACCACATAATTTCCAAAGTGAGCGGCGAATATCCCCTGCATTCCAGCTCTCAAATGCATTATCAGATTAGCCACATCAATTGGTCCATCATCATTTGCCCATGGAATTGTTAGCTCCATTCTCTCAATGCTAAAACACCCATTCTTCTCTATCACTTTCCTCATCTCCCCTACTGTCGGAACGTAGATGGGCAAATTGAACGCGTCTATTTTACCTTTATCAACAACTCCCTGTTCAACGACAAGATTTTAATGCGCAGTTGGTTGGAGATAGAAAAAGTAATTCGTGTAGTGTTGTGAAACTAATTTCGGTGGACAGACCAAAATGAAAAGACAGACTATTTTCAATGGACGGGTGATCACCTTACCTGATTAGCTAAATCCATTAGGCTATGTCCAAGATAACTGAAGAGGAAACCCGTGGGGTAGTTTGAGGGGGAGACTCCGTCACGGGTTGCAGGCAAGACGAGAAGCATAAGCCCTCCTCTCACAATCTCCTCTCCTCTGGCACTCATGAAACACCCAAAATCCATCTGGAACTGATCCGAGTAGGCCCTGACCACGTCCTCGGCCGCGCCTGCGTAGTGAATTCTGCCTTCGTTAGGCACTCCCTGAGGCTGCTTGGAGAGCCAATGGAGGGCATGGGAGGAGTATGACACGGTGACGGAGTTGCAGGGGAAAAGACGGCCGTGGAAGGAGCCAGGCACCCCAGCTGCGTGGTACTGCCTGTCCGGTGGGAGGGAGGCGAAGAGCGTGTTGAAATCATTGGCCGTGTGATCGTTGAAAAACACTTGGAATTCGAGGTTTTTGGAAGAACACTTGGTTTGAACTGCTTGGATCAGATTTTGAACGGTGAAGAATGTGTTTGGCCCAACGGAACACCCCAAATCTGCTATCGCCACTGTGCTCGAGATTGCTTCTATCTCTAGACTCTCATTTACTGCTTCTTGGATCATTCCCTTCACTGAATCCGACGCTTCTTTCTGCACCCAAATTGTAATCAAATCAGGTTTATATGATGTATGTATGTAAATTTAAAAATTTGGGGAACTTATATAGTAATTAGAAATGAAATATGATCTAAAATCCAGAACCTGGGGTGATTGTGTAACCTGATATTGGGAGTTTTTGGCATAACTGTGAGCACCATCTCCACCTTTCATTGGAAAAGTTTCCCCCATTGCCTCTCTCTCTCTTCTTTGGGAATTTCTAATATATAAAATTTTTGTATTTCATAACATGAGTTCTGGGGTCTTATATAGTAGCAATTAAATCATTTTTAAGAAACAAAAGTCAGACCTGGCTGCCTTTTTTAAGTATCTGCTGTCTTTTCTTTCTTCCTTGGGGAAAGTTAAATTTGCGTGTGTATATTCTATTCAATTATTATGTTTTAAGCCCATTTCGATTCTTTGATGGACGGACCGAATAACAGCAGATTCAATTTAGTTCCGCGTCCTCCCTCTATCTATAAAAGGCACACTCACTCCTTATACATCATTGAAATCTCTATCTGAAAAACGTAGGAATCTGTTAGAATGTTTGGGTGTGATTACGAAAGACAAAGAAAGAAAACGAATCAATTATCACTTCTGCTTATCAATTAACGTCAATTCTATTAAGTACGTTTTCGATTTATGTTAACATATACAAGTTGGTAAATACTTTTATTGGTGAACTTTTATTTGAATTTTTGGCTTTTGCTGCAGCCTCTTAGATCTATTAATTAGTAATTTAATCGATAATGTCATTATCGTACAGGTGAAGAGCTTGACAGATACTTTTGTTAATTGGTTCACATATCATGAGGACGTGAAAGCGAGGGACTGACAGCAGAACATGCTCTACCTATTGTTTTCAACATAGATCTTCTTGACAAACATATTGATTTGGAGTAATGAGATATTGATAAATTCCATTCTGTTGGACCCTTTCTGTTTTGATGGTTGGTAAAATGATGAATACGATATATTTTGTTAAAAGTAACTATTGTATAAATAAAAATAACTGTTTTTATGAATAAAAGTGACGATTCTTATGAATAAAAATCATAGTGTATCCCAAATAGAAAATGACACTTTTATAATTAAAAGTGACTGTTGCAAAAATGATAATTATTCTTAATAAAAATTATTGTTTTTTTTAAAAAAAAGATGAACCAGTCCGGTCGGATTTGACCCGCGCAAGAGTGACTCCCTTCATTTTATCATTTAGTAATTGTTTTAAGAAAAAGTCTCCATTGTCAATTGTTATAGATTTGACATGCTGGAATTGCACGCAGAAATGATATTAAAATGAAATTGAAACAAAAAGCTGCTGCATCATATGCTTCAAAGCCACGGCAGCTCCTTTCGATCACTATTATTCATGCAGAGAAAATTCAAAATGTAACTGCTCCCAATTTATTGAACTTAATACGTGTATGTCCAAGAAACCTATACATAATTATTGAAAATTGATGGCCAGCCTCCAAGTGCTCTAAAGTTTCTTCGACTTTGGCTAACATGTGTTGGTAAACATTTTGTTCACCACAGAATTTCCAAAGTATGTGGTGAGAACACCTTCTGTTGCAGCTCTTAATTGTACAATCATACTAGCTACGTCGATCTCTCTCCTAAACTGCGAAAACAAGTATATTAACTTCATCGTCTCAATGCTGAAACACCCATTCCGCTCTATCACTTTCCTGATCACCTCCCCTTCTGTTGGATCATAGAGGGGTAAGTTGAACGTGTTTGCAAATGATGGAAGGAGGTCGTAATGTATTCCACGAGAATGAGTGATCTCAAATTTGAGTCTACTACTAGATTGTCCTAAATTTATCCAGAATTAATCATTTTCAAGAAAGTTTGTTTTTCTAACTATTGCTTAAGTGATTAAACTTGAAATTAAACTAAATAGATCAAAGATAAAATGAGGGAATTAATAAAGGGAAGCTATTCTATGGACTAGACATCAATGAGTAGTAAATGGAGTTTAATCTACTTGATCAACTCTTAAAGGATCCTTGTTATCTAGGCAATCACAAAACTAGCCTTAGCCCCCTCCCGAACGACTTCCAGTCTAACTCTTGTCAAATAAGGAAGTGAAATCAAGAAAATCAAGAAAAGAAGGCAGCTTATTTGTAACCATATATAGATTATTTCCTTTCCTTTGTTATGTACAAAACTCTCTATAAGAGAGACCAATGTATTGGTGATTGATATACACGAAATATATGAAAACAATGGAGTCAATTTTCTCTGTAAACCCTACTCGATCCAACAACTCTCAATCCCTCCCGATCTATTGAGAAGGTCTGCTTCTTCTTCAAAACTCCCAAAAGTTCCTTCTTCAATGGTGGAAAGAGGTGGAAATGATGGAATGAAAATGAGAGAGATGAAATGGATGATATGTGTTGTGTAGAGGGTAGGGTTTAAAGGGGTTTTAGGATGTCTTTTCTAAGACTTGGATGATGTATTGAAGTGTTGGGGCATAAAAGGTGAAAAAGGAGAGCAAAAAAATGAGTGAAAAACCGTCCAACAAAATGAGGCAAAATTGTGGAACAAGGCCTCACACAGCGCCTCGAGGGTCAAAGGTGTGAAAATCGCTCTCGACATAGGGCAGACCAGCGGTCGTTGGCCGGCCTGATGGCAGTTGCGGGACTTGCTTGTTTTGCTCTATTCATCCTCGTCCGGACTCAGAATCGCTCCCCGTATTTTCCTACATCTTCGTATCAAGCTCCTCTTCGATATTATGTGATCTTAATTTTCATCCAAAATTTGTCTCTATTTTTCTGCTCATTTCAAAGAAAGCATAGTAAAGTATCAACTTTCACAAGAAATCTCAAATTTGCAACACAAGTCATTTCAAGCTTGCTTTTTTGCAGAGAAAATGGCATCAAATAGATCCTAACACGAGTGTCAACTATGTTTATCAGAACGCATCTATTTTCTTCTTATCAACAACTCCCTATTCAAAAATTGGACCAAAAACAATAACCAGTAATGTTGAATAATTGAGAAAATGAAGTAAACATATGGTTGAGTTAAGTAGTTGGCTGACCTCACTAGCTAGCTCGACTGGAACTATCCAATATAACCGTAGAGGACACTGGCGAGGAGCTTCGAGTGGGAGAATGTAGGAGGAGTGCGCCACGGTGATGGAGTTCTGGAGAAAAAGACAGTCGTGGAACGAGTCAGGTACCCTGGCTGCGTGGTACTACCTGTCAGATGAGATGGAGGCGAAGAGCGTGTTGAAATCATTGCCAGAGTGGTAGTTGAAGAATGCTTGGAATAAGTTTTTAGAAGGCCACTTTTTCCCAGCCTACTCCGCATCAACTGGAAAAAGAAGATGTCTTTCTCTGAGCGCAAATCTTCCCAAATTCCCAATGTACTAGAGTCGATGCGTATCAGACCTACCCTGCTGATGTCATAGCGAGTGTTTCCATTTCCTACCCTGGCTCAGCTTCAAAGATGAATATTGGTTGGGGTCGTTCCTCGTCTGGAGGGTTGGAACCTTACACGGGTTCTTTCAGCTTCTGAGGTGGACCGACGGGCCTGTTTCCACAGGACCCAAGCTCATCTTTACTGATGTGCTCAAAGTGTGCATTCTTTTTGGCCTTTGAGCAGCATAACATGGATATGCATGAAGCAAGGACTATCATCTAAAGGAAACATGAGAAGGTGCTAGCTCTGGATACGAGCGTCATGACATTGATCGCGGAGAATCTGGAGTTGAAGGCCCAGATGGATCAGAGTAGTACACGCCGCGCGGAGGAAGCTCTCAAGGAGAGCTAGGAGCGGGTAGCAGGTATGGAAGTGGCTCTCAATGCCTTGCGCAATGAGAGTGAGGGTCGTAAGGCCGGCCTGGAGAAGGTGTGGGCTGTCAACCGTGAGTTAGTCTCTTAGAATCACGATCCTAAAGCCAATGAAAACGAGACGACATAGAAAATCTTGGAGATGCATCATCGACTTCATGTTGAGGAAATTGTCAAGGTTTCCGATACTATGTTTACCGAGGGCCAGGAGGTGGGTTTTAATCAAGGTAATGGGGAAGGTCGCTCTGTGGTGACAGATCAGGAAGAGAGTGGGGAGCACACCTATACCGCTCCCAGATTCTAATGGCTCATCTCCGTCAGTTCTTCCTTGACACTTTTGTCAATGAACTTCCCGAGGCGTATGTTCATTCTCCTAGTTCATGGCACGGATGCTGGAATCCTTGTACTATTGGGTAATGGAGATGACGCTGACCAGCGAGGCGATGATGAGCTATTTGCTCTTGCATTTCTTCTAAACTTGTAATTGTAAATTTATAATTATATAAATTAAGGAGTTTGTTTATGACTTAAACTTTCTAATTTATAATTATTTCATTATTAAATCAATATCAATTCAAATATTCTTTCTTTTTATTTATTACCTATTGTTCTATATATTTTAATTTACGTATTTTATTTTTATATCATCATATTGGATTAAGGAAATCGCTGGACCTGAACTGGAACTGACTAAAATCAATTAAAGACCGTAGGTTTTGAACCAAAACCAAAACTGCTTATTAGCTTGTTGGGTGGTTACGGTTCCAAATCTTTTGGAACTGGAACCTCTAGTTAGTTGAAGAAATACCTATTCATTGTCCTAAAAATATTTTCATTTTAAATATAATCTCAAATGAGAAAGAAAAACCAGATATATAAGGCCAATCAATTATAAAAGGAAGTAAAAGAAACGAATTTTTTCAATTTCTAAAAGAATATTATGCCAATTTGTAAGATATTTAATGATTTGTAGTAATAGATAGACCACGATTATGTGATGAATGCGAAGCCTATTAAGTATTAATATATTAGTCAAAATGACACAATCAGTTTATGGTTTCCTACTGTAACGCGTCCACCGCAATTTCCACATGAAAAATAAGCTCGAATAAAAAATAAAATAAAAAAAGGAAATGGGCTCCTTCACATCTCAAATTACAATATTAGCCTTTGCGTCATGGGTGTTGTTGTTAGGGATGCTCATGGTTCTAAACCGCTGGTTTCGGTTTCGAGGGCAAGGTAAACTGTAACCGAACTGTTAGTAGAAAAGACGGTTCTGGTTTTGAACCGAAAATCGCCATTTTCAGTTCAGGTTCAAAACCACCGGTTTTTTACCGATTTTTCAACGATTTTCCAATAATTTTTTGGCGGTTTTCAGCGATTTTTCTCGGTTAACTACCGGTTTCGGATCGAACCGCCGGTTACAAATCCAAAATAACTGGAATCGAAACCGAACCAGAGAACCGATATACCGATTTTGGTTTAACCGGGCATCTCTAATTGTTGTATATTTATGTATCCATTTTATATGTTTTCATCTAAAATAATATTTAATTCTCAAGTCTTCACAAACATTTTAAGACCTTGATTTATTTACAAGATTATATAATAATGCCATAATATTGCTAACGCCCATTCGTTGAGTAACTTTGATTGCATTTTGTCGAGCTAAAAGAGAATTTTTGTGACAATCATTATATTATAGGAAACAACTTCTTATGAAAAAAAGCATTCATAAGATTTTATAGGGATATTTTTGTAATTAGATAACACACAATATTCATCCTCTCAGTCTAAGTCAACAATAACATTCGCGAGCAGTTAGGAGAAGGAACGCATCTAGGTATATAAATCTTTCCTTCTGAAAATTTCTGCCGATCAACTTGATTTTGGGGTTTCTAACGATCATTTGCTTGTCTGGTAGTTGCCGCAACTGACTCAGGATGGAAACAGTAGCTGCTTTTCGGGCTTCTATTTGCACTATCTCCCGCAATTGGGCGTCCCGGTCCGGCCCTGCCAGACCCGATGTCAGGGTCGGGTCGAGTCCCGTGCTCTCTAACGCTTGGATTCAGGTAATGATCGGTCGTTTCATTTGCGCTGTGATTTATGGTTTTCTGAGGTAGGAAATAGGGCTGGGATTTGATTAATTTAGGCTGAGCGAATTAGTATGATTTCCCAATTTTCTTGGAGTATAAAAGTCCGTTGAAAAAGTTTCAAATTTTTGTTCTTGGTAAGGTAATAGCTGATTCAGTTTACTTTTTGCCGATTTCTTCCTTTTTTTTTTTTTGGGGGGGGGGGGTTGGCTCATTTGATCAGTGTAATTAAGTTGAAGGGGGTGAACTTATTGTTTTAGTTTTGGGTTAGAGTTGCGGAGCGTGCTGGGGGAATTTATTTTTTATCTATATGATAGACCTATTTGTAAGATAAAAACCGAGCCTTGAGAAGAACAAGTGAGGATTCTTTTATGGAGTGTGAAATTATTGGGCCGAGATGAAGAGATTTGCAATTTATGCTTTTATCCGGCCTTCTGTTTTGGATAATTATCTGTATGTAGTGACAGGAGGAGTTTATCAATCTACGTTTTAATCTGGCTCTGTATGAGAATTTGGGAATTAGGTGCTTAATCCATTGTGTTTAATTCAACTTTATGTAAATGCGGTAAAGTTATGATTCCCTCCAACTATAGTAGTAGCTATCTATGTGCAGTCTTATTATTCTTTTCACTTGGTTAATGAACTAGTGTACTCTATGACAAAATAACTTATTTGAATTGGGGTGGTAAACTGCAGCAAACACCACTGGTTTCTAAATTCAAGATGGGAAGCAAGAATGCGAGTTTTTTGAGCAGGAGGCGTACTGCAACCAGAGCTTCTATGCAGCCTTCCGATTCTGGCAGTTCGGAAGCTCCTATTGCTCCTCTACAGATGGAGTCTGCGATAGGGCAATTTCTCTCTCAGATATTAGCAAGTCACCCGCATCTTGTTCCTGCTGCTGTAGAACAGCAACTTGAGCAGCTGCAAACTGACCGTGAGGCAGAGAAAGAGAAGGAAGAGCCATCTGCATCTGGAACTGATCTTGTTTTATACAGGTAACAAGATTAACTGTTACAACTTAAGATGCTATCAGTTTAATGATAGAACCACATCTCTGTGGGGGTGATTCCATATTTTGACGATGCATAAACCGTATTGATCATAGTCTAACCAAGTATGAAGAATATGGATTTCTAAGCTGCCAAATAGTTTTTCATGTGTGAAGATTACTGTTATTATAATATTATCCTTTCGCTGAAGAGAAGTTGAATGTCTGTTATGTCATCTGTTAATTGTTACATTGCTTCCTTCCAATTATAGGAGAATTGCGGAGGTTAAAGCTAATGAAAGAGAAAAGGCCCTGGAAGAGATCTTGTATGCATTAGTGGTACAGAAATTCATGGATGCCAGCATATCCCTGATTCCTACAATCACTCTGTCAACACCTGATAGTCCTGCTCGTGTTGATATTTGGCCCGGCCAAGATGATAAATTGGAGCGCCTCCATTCTCCTGAAGCTTACGAGATGATTCAGAACCACCTGTCTCTCATTCTCGGGAACCGGCTTGGTGACTCTACCTCTGTAGCTCAAATAAGCAAACTAAGGGTTGGCCAGGTTTATGCCGCTTCAGTGATGTATGGATATTTCCTTAAACGTGTAGACCAAAGGTTTCAGTTGGAGAAGAGTAT
>JAYDZE010559563.1:0-12780 GCA_034509125.1 Monilaria moniliformis | reverse complement strand
GTTATTTTATATAATCATAGTTGTTTTGGTATAAATTAGGGAATAAAATCGTGGGATTTATTTACAAATATGTGAGATTGGCGAATCCCATGATTTAAGGATCTTTCCTTAAATCGTGAGATTTTGTTTTACGATTATACCCTTTGCTGATACAAGTGTAAGCCTAAGCTGATACAAACGTAGAGTCAATCTAAACCGTTGATTTATTAATCTAGTGATTAATATACAATCTTAGACTCTTAGTTAAGCATATATGGGTAAGTCTCACCCTAGAGCTTCCCTATATATATATATATATTTGCTCATCCAAAACCTGTGAAATTGGCCTTTTAATTAATGTTATAAAACACGCGCGCGGACACACACAAATATCAGCAATATCGAAAAACTAGCTACGCAGCACACTTCGAGTACCTCCAAAAATATCAAATGTAATAGAGGCTGCCTATAATGTCAAATTTTGATTGCCTAAAATTACACAGTTTTTACAACAAGTCAGATCGTTTTATTGGTGAAATGATGTTGATTATTTGGAGATGTTGTAATTGCAAAAAGAAAAAAAGATTAAAATAAGATGTGATAGTATAAATATTTAAACTTTAAACCTTCATGTGAAATAGTAAATTGGATAAACGTTATTTTCCAACAAATAACCCAATGTCAAATTTGAACTCATCCGTGAAATTTGGAATCATAATATATATGCCGCGAAATTAACTAACTCAACCACCTTTGCAACAATATATTTAGGCAGAAATTATTAATAAATTGTAGAACAAAATCTAGGAGAAGCAGAAGCTACTAATGATTCATAGCATTGTTACTTCATTGTATTATATGCCAGGATCATTGTGTATTTCTTGTGTGAGCTGTCGTCGTTGCTTCCTTCTGTCGTTGTAACTTGCAAGGCAAAAAGGCTTCTGTTTGAGAATAGTTGGAAACTTCAAGAAATAATAATATAAAGAGATGCATCATATTATATTTTTGGTCGCCTAGCGCTTGTGGTAGGATATACCGACTTGTGTGATGATTGAAATCCATAATCTCACCAATTAATTATATATAGGGAAAAAGAATAAAAAAAGAAAAACTCACTTTTCTCTTTACCTGTCTACTTTTTGTATAAATTAAATTTATGGGCAAGCAAATCAATTGATAGCTAGCAGCCTAGCACTTTCGGTTTTTCATGACAAATAATTTCTCAAATTAGAGAAAGTGAAGACTATTTTTTTGAAAAGAATATATACTTAAATACACAGTTTTCTTTTAGAAATTAATATTGCAGGTACTTGAAATAATCGAAATTAAGGAACTTAACGTACGGTAGTATAATACGCTTGACATTAGATATATGGTAAAAGTTAATCAGCATGCATTATAATTTCTGGAAAACCTACTATTTTGTCGCTTCAATCTCACACAAATACGAAGGAAAATAACAAAACCGGTCGATTATGTTTTTATTTATTTGGATTTTTCTTTTTCTTTTTGTAGAAAGAGAATATACTAAATGTACATATTGTGTACATAAAAAATACTGTTGGGATCTGGAGATGACAAGCAAAGATATTTTGAATGATTCCAAAACTTTCAGTCCAGTTGATCACCCAACAAGTCTTAGTTAAATGTGTAGAGTTACAAAGCTCAGTAGATTGAGTTATATTACTAAGGCCGAGCTGCAAGAACTTCGAGGAGCCGATGTCAATTTGTCGAAAGAGATCGAGGTTAGATGTCAGATTAATTCAGGTCTACGAATCATGACGTCTTGCTGAACAGACCGAGCTAACACACAAAATATTTTACTTAAATGTATTCTCCTAATACACTTGACAAGATTCGACTGACTTGCTTCTGGGACAAAAAATATCCTTGAAGTTTGAACCGAATCAGTTCGATTATCAAATTAGTTAAACCACATATTCAATTAATTTGTTTCATGGACATGTCATCTTCTTTTCTAACAGCCGTATTTCCCAATTATGCACATCATCGTTCGTTTGTTGATAAAAATAATTGGAACGCTAATTTATAAAGACATTAATCTAGATGCTCCTTGAGCACAAATAGTTGTTTTGATGTAGTTTGTCCAAATGCATGGTTTTTGGAGTGAACATATATAATACATTGAACATTGTACAGTTTTAGGAACAAAAAGCAAAACATCTTTTAACTCATATCAGATTCTATCTTTTTCGTGCCTGTCGTGTTCTGCTTTTAATATCACTATTTTAACAATATCCAATGTAAAAATAAAAATAAGGTATCCATGATACTGGGCACAAAATTTTTGAACATTTACACTATTCACGAGTTTTTCAGCACTACCTACAATTCTTGAAAAGTAAGAAATTGTGTACTTACATTATTCATGGGGCTCATCTACATTTCTTATTTCTTTTTTTTCTTAATTATATATCCAAATTAATTTATTTACAAATAAATGGAAAATTACTAATTTCATTAAAACAACTTAAAATTATATAATTGAAATAAAAATTACATAATTTAATTAAAAAGCTTTTACATAATTTAAATAAAATAAACTATAGAATTGAAATAAATAAAAACTACAACTAAAAGAGTCTCAATTTCACACTGAGAATAGCCAAAAATCGGCAGTGCTTCGCATTTCCTTCCTCGTCCTCGCCGGACAACTTTCTGAGCATAAGGCATTGTAGTACATTGCCATTAAACTATTCTCATTGGATTTTTGCATTTGCTCTGCCATTACCCTCATATTTTCCGTCTCCGCACAAAAAAGGATGTGGCCGCCATCTTCCCATTTTCCTTGTGCTTGACCGCTTTTTAGCCAATTGGACGGCTTCTACTCGGCGCCATACTCGCACTAGCGTTCTCAGTCGCCTTGATATGGCTAAAGTATGAATTATGTCGTTAGGGAACAAACCATCTTATCAATAATATTTATGTTTCCCAAAAACCACTATACTATTAATTTAGTATAGGGTAAGAAAGGGTGTCGAACCCACGAGGAATGATAATTTAGTTAAATACTTACTACACCTAAGAGGGGTTAGCGATGCCGCCACGCCTGATCCCATTTGGATGCAAGGAAAAATAAAAATAAAATGAACTACTAAGAAAGTGGGAAACAATCTATATACTGAACTGGATTAAACAAACTACATAGAGTTGAAACTCGATGGTCAAACTGCGCAACTTAGTATTCAAAAAATCAAACTGGCCAACTTGAAAGTGTTAGAGACAAAACTAAATGCAGAAGAAAATCGGGATTGAACATTTTCCTTCAACAAATAAAGACTCACTAGGAAATGAGAAGACCAGTAAACAACATGCAACTATAGATATGGAATTTTTTGAGACATCAAACTAGGGATTTTTTGCTCGAAACTGGGAAAAGGAAAGCCTATTGCAGCAAGTGTTGACAAAATCCTTGAATGCATGCAAACTATAAAATAAACTACTAGTCTTTTATAGAATAAAACTCTAGACACATTTAAATAAATCTTAACAACTAAGTAAAAAACCAGATTTCAGTAAGACCGAATGACATACTCGACCTCGTAAAAGAACAACTCGATTAACCAGGCTTAAAAACAAACTAGACGAAAATAACTTGGATCTGAAAGGAAAAGACAAACCAACTTCCGGAAGCTAAGAATGTAGTCCAGAGAGTTTCACAAGGATTGCCATTTACGATGCAAGTGATCAACAAACAAAACAGAAATGTAGATTCCAATTTAGTCGAAATACAAAACAGAAAGAACAAGGTTCAACAAGTTTCAAAACAAACTCAGCAACCAAATATCTAAGAAGATCCACAAGCTAACAGCATTTAAACAAGCAATGGACAATATTTTTCTTCTAAAAATGAAAGCATGAAAATAGAGCAGCAAGTGTTATTCCTCTGCCCTATCCCATCGTGGTAGAGGTGATGTTCTTCCCAAAAATATTCTGCTCTTGTTGAGAGTGAAGTGACTGGAGTGGTGGAGATTGAGTGGAAGTGCATGTGAAAATGTGTAAGTGTGTAAAGTGGTTCTCTTCTCTCTCCTCATTTCTTCCTTTTATATTGCGGCTTGGCCTCCTCTTCCAGTTAGGTTTTGCTGTTTTTTCCCTTTTCCTGGATTGACTTATCTACCCTTACGCACCGCTAAGGGTGCCAGCTCACTAACTCTGGGAAAATGACAGCTTTGTTTGTAGCCAGCTAATCTCTGACCTTCCGGCTGGACAGCTTGGTACCTTCTTAGGCAGTTTGTGAAAAAGACTTGATTTCCTGTTTCTTTTTGTCTTCTTTTGTGTAGATTTCCAGTTTTCCTCTGCTAGTACACTCCAATCCCATCTTCTTCTCATTCCCTGCATAAAAAACACCTATCTCTTGAAAGCTCGATTTTTACTCTAATGTCTAGCAACAATTAAGGAGTTAGGGTTTCTTGGTTTGGTTTAGTGTAGAAGGAGAGAAAAACAAAAACATATAAGATAAATGTGATATTGTTTTTTTATAAATAATTTAAGAACAACGTTGAACTGGCCACCGATTTTCGATTAAATTGGCCAGTTTTTTCGGTTCGTATTGGTTCAATAGATATGCGATTTGTTAGCTTGAATCGGACCGGACAGGTCGAATCGATTTTTAAAACATTGATTGTTAAGAAATGAGAAAAAAGAGAAGGAATATGAGAATTTAGATCTTTGATAGAAGAATTGTTTTAAAATGAATTTTAATTTGATAATGAGTAATTATTAAATGGCAATAGCAATATATTAACCAAACTGTAGTGATATACTATATATTTGTAAGATTGACACGCATTTAAAATTTTAAGATTAATAGTTGCTATTTTTAGTATTTAGTTAATAAAATTTTTGAATTTTAATTAAGTCATTTTTCATTTTACAGTTATATATTTTGATTTTACAAATATCGTAATATAAATAATTATATGAAATTGGTGAATAATAAGAAAACGATGAAATGAAAAATAGAATTGTGTCTGAAAATAAGGTTGAAAATTTGGGATTGTATTAAAGGTGTTATGGATGGAAATGAGGCTGATGACATGGCAGCTGAAAAGTGGAGTTGTGAGTTAAAATGAGGCTAAAAATAAGGCGATGTTGCAAATGCCCTAAATTATATGATATTAATTTACATTTTCTATTTTGTACATCATGATGGTACTTTCTAATTTGATTTGAACTAACCCATTTATACTTTCTAACTAATGCTAAATTGCTAACTATAATTCGGACTTCTGGATTGGCTATATATAAAATATTTAAATGTCTTCTAATATTTGATTATAATTTGTGTTGTGATCGACGCATACGTTTATAATTCCAAGCCCCAAATATGTCACCAATATCAATCTCAACATTTGAGATGTATCTGAATTAGAAGAAATAATGTTCAATCCGAAAGTAATTGAACATGTAATGTTTCTAATTAAGAAATCAAGTTCAAGTTTGAGTTCAAACTGTTGGATAATGCATACAAATATGCACACATAATGCAAATTTAAATGAAGATATCGTAACTTACTCGAATTTTTTTTGAGCGACAATTCTATATACTGATTGAGAAAGAAATAACGCAATCGAAAATCGATCTATTTTCCATAACACTATCTTATGAATCGAGAGAAACGAACAATAATATATGTATATGCATGAAGAACTTATTCTTCATGAAGCATCATGCATCATCAAAAATCATCCCATATTGTTTATATTTTGTTGTGCATATATGGTGTATTTGAGAATAATGTATTCTTCTCAATCTCTAGCATGTCGTGTTATCTTCCATTTTCCTCGAGTCTCTCTAGTTCAATTCAACTGCTCTCTAGACATGTCCCGTTAGACCAAATTATATATTATCACTAAAGATAGCTGACATTGAATTGAAATTTCAAGAAACAGTCAAATGTCCATGCCTGAAGAGAGTGTGACAAACTGGCAGACTACGCAACATAATTTTCTCGAAAGATACTTCCCTGCATCCCGAATTTAGAACATGAGGAACCGAATCAGCAACATCTAAAAGGGAACATGAGAATCAATGTATGATTAATGTGGAAGGTTCAAAATGCTACAAGCAAAGTGCCCACATCGCTGGATTTCTGAATAACACCTCATCCAATATGTGGTTGGTTTGAAGCCAACAGAGAAAAACGTGGTGAATGCCGCATGCGGAGTATAGATACTCAACAAGATCCCCAGCGAAGCCTTCAAGCTTCTATAACAAATGACCGAAGACGTAGGATAGCACTACGAAGGATCAGGAGTGCTATGATCGTACCGATAGATAATATGATGGATAAATTGGACAAGTTGTGCAGCACAATGGAGAAACTTTTGAGCAACTTGAGTCTATCAACCAGAGCACCAATTCAAAAGAATGTGGTGAAAAGATGCGAGATGTACTCTGCCACAACACACTATCCTGACTAATGTCCATTGTGGTTTGAAGGAGAAGAAGTTAATGCCTTGGGCAACAAACAACCAACTACAATGGAAAATGGGATGTTTGAGCATAACGCGCAACCCTATAATGCGCCACGGAGGTACCACTAGAACCTAAGGTATGGCAATAATCATTGTAAAATGCATCTCAACAGCATTAGCAACAGTAGCCATATGTATCTCCACATCGCGACCTAATTGGGACAAGTAAGATATCGTGCCCACGACAATAATTGGCGCGCTGGTCAGGAGGCAACCTGTCAATCTTTTTTATGCTTTCTATTTTTAAGTTTTTTTTTTTTTTTTTTCGTTTTAGGTTAATCTCCTTTGGACTACTCCTGCTACTATTTACTATTTACTTGCAAAAGACGAGTTGTGTAGAATGCAAAAGGGAAGGGGGGAGAGGACTATCAGGGCAAAAGAAGACCCCAACCGCCATAATTTAATTCAAAAGTCATCAAAATTGGCAGAAATTCAACCGTCATTTCCCGCCTTTACACCTCTCCAACCTTTTGGTTGCCTTTCGATTTCCAATAAACATATCCGCTTCCACTATTATCCCGCATCATCTGCACACTCAAATCTATCTCTCAAATCTTTCAGAAATCAAACCACCACCATAACCACCAACAATGGTACGCTCCAAGTCCACGGTGTTTGCGAAGTTGTCCGTGGATCAGCGGGCACAGCACGAGGAGAAGGAGAGCTCTGGTGCTGAGACGTCTGTGAGTGCAGTGCACCATCAGCACCATAGCAGCCAGAGATGACCAAGAAGCGGTAGAAGAACCCTTCCGATAGCCACCAGACCCCCCTCCTCGCTTTCCATCATGAATGCGGAGAAGGCAATCCGCAAGAAGATGAGGGGACTTCAGGACGACTTGAATCGCCTATAGGTTGAAATGGCATAACTCAGAGACCGCCAGATCGCTGAAATAGAAGCTGACTTCAACGCCTATCGGGCACGCGACTGGTTGGAAAACCATCCAGGTTTTTCCTAAGCTCTTTATTTACATGTCATCCGCCCTTCTTGTTTTTCTTCCTTCTTTCTTTTGTTTCTCTTCTCGTGTATGTGTGTGTGTGTTTTTTCTTCGTTTCTAATCCAATTCTCCATAAGCACCATTTGCCTAAGATAAAGCGTGTGAGTGGAGAATTGGTTGTTTTCTTTTTCTATCAGAGTCCAAACCCCTACTATTTGCCTACTTTGCTCAATGCAAAACATGTGAGTGGGGAGAGTTTTGAAAAAAGTAGAGTTGTTTTTTTTTTGTCTTCTTCGTTTTTCAGCAAGTCTAGAGCTAAACTAAGTAAAGTTTCTTGAAAGGTGCAACTAGCTGTTGGTGATTAAAAGGTGAATGGGAGCATGCAGAATGTGAACTTATGTGATAGATTAGACTTTGAGCAAAAAACGTATGAGAATTTGAGCCTAATGGCTATATTCATATGTCCAACATGTTTTATTTTCTGAGAGTTACAAGACAGTCTGACTAGAGCAGAACGAGAACTTGCTTGCACTCTAGCCAATATCCCTGAACCTAGGCTAAGTGCTTGAAATGATTTAGGATCTTCGCTTCTCATAGCCTTCTAAGCTAAAAGCGCCAAATCTTACTAACAACTTTGCTATAAGTCCATTTTGAGCCTGATTAAATTCTTTCGACTCACTAGCAAATTAAACCTGAACAATAAACCATCCTGATCATAGAGCTCAGGAATAATAAGGAAAAAAAAGGAGAACAAAGAAAATAGTAGTGTGGCATCTAGGCATGACAACAGAATGCAAAGGGTCTCTTGTGCTCAGTAACTAGTTGTCAGAGAAAGAGAAAGAAAAGGGAGAAGGGTGATAAAGAAAACAACATGTAAACATCCGCCCACCTTCTCCCAGAAAAAATATATAAAATAAAAATGTTTGTGCTTAGCCCCATGTGAAAGACGAATGAAGAAGTTGAAATCTGGGAACTCTTATGCACAAACTGAGAAAAAAATGACCTTAGCCTTGTTCGAAAATTTTCCTACCCAATACCTTAAGCCACACGTTATAACTAAATGAAATATAAAATATAAAATGCGAGCCTCTCATTCTCGAACATCTCTCTCCGTTTCTCTTATGCTCACATATCTCCCCCTCGTTCTCACTCAAAATCCAACCAAATCAATCTCATATATTGATCATCTGATTTATTTTTTGCTAATTAATTATTTCCTTTCAGATTATGGTTCTATAAGAAAGCAATCAATCACAATATGCAAGAGAACAAAGTTTGGAGCAATTGAACTCGTATATATATTTGTGTACAATGTACAATTGTATGTAGTTTTATTTTCAATCATATGCATGTTTTTTTTTTCTCGAATCTAATAAAAGATTGAATAGTTGGACTTTCATTCCACTCACAAAACACTTAAAACAATTTATTAAAACTCATGCCAAAAGAAAACGAGACACTGCTTTGTGGACGGTGGGAGTAGTAAATAAAGTTGAATAAGTTATACAAATAAGAAGGAAATTTGCAGCAAGGAAAGAGTAAAACGTAATGCCACCAACTCCCATTTGAATAACAAGTTAAAAGTAGAAGATGATGCCGTTATTCTTGGACTCAATTAGCTAGTCCTTATTCATCCATGGCCATAAACTAGAAACAATATATAAAACCAAGCAACTTAGATCAGATTCAGACAGACATGCTCCAGCATGGAAAGCCCAGGCGATGACTTCGTGGGTGGCGACCGCTGACGGCCCGCTGGAGGCAGAGAGCCCGACTTTAACCTCCTCCCCTTGAAAGTGGTTTGCCAAGTCGTACTCAAGGTTTAGTATGAAGGGCGCATCTAGGCCTCTGAAGATGCTGAAATTTATCAACTTCGTTGTGGCGTTGTAAGAGATTCTGGCAATCACCTCCTTCGTGAATGTCGAATTCCACGCCGGAGGAGCCGTCCGGATTGTAGATGAAGAAGGTCAGGCATTCTCCAAACGTTTGGTAGATCAATTCTTGATTAATTCAGTTGTTGCTAGTGAAGTACTAGACGAACGTAGGCGGCTGTGCGACTGCTGATCTTGCCATTGCGATGAGCAGGGCGATGGTTTCAACAAGCTTGCCCACGCTCATGATCATTACCGTTTACATATATAGTGCTACACTCTTTAATTTAAGCTACAAGAACATAAGCTAAAGCCATGAATGCAAATATGCAATGCTAAAAAGTAGGTGGCCGAAAAAAACAGCCGAAAAAAAGAAACGCATTACAATAAAAATCAATCAAGATGATCGAAGAAAATAAAAGTTTACCTCCTGCCCATTACTAGCAGTATCCGGGTCGACTAAATGCAACGAATCCGTTAGCGACCTCTTAAGTAGCTCCATTAATCCGCATCTGAACTTGGAATAGCGACGACGCCCAAATACTCAACTTACACGAATTAAAACAAGTAATAGGCTCATTATACACGATTACACGACTATTTCTGCTAAATGGTGATCGATGTGAATTTTACAAAATTAATTTGTTATATATGTGGTTAGGTTAACATACCAATAAAGTCACTACATTTAGAGTCAAATGAACTGAAGTCGAAAAATATAAAATTAAATGACATCTTAGGCGCACCCCTCATAGGATTCAAACCCATGGTGCTGCATTCGTCTACCGAGGAGATGCACCATATATATATATATATATATATATAATAGTAATTAAATAAAGTTGGAATATATATGTTGTAAGAATGAAATTTGCACCAATTAAGCATGACATTAAAAATCATAGATATGATCGAAGAAATGTACGTAGCTAGCAAAGAGTAAACCCTAATTAATGCCATTAATTCCCATTTCATAACAATAAGTACATCCAAAAATGGGAGCTGGATAATTCATGGACTCATGCTATATTGGCTAGCTAGTCCTTATTCATCCATGGCACATAAACTAGAAAACGATGAAATCACGCAAGTTTTCGGATGCGGGCGCCGGCGCCATCGTCGACGATCGATCTGGAGATACTGACATACCAGGAGATGATTTCATGGCGGGCAGCAAATGTCCCGGTCAAGGCAGAGAGTCCTACTTGAACTTCGTTCTCTATAAGGTTCCCCAAGTCGTAGACCCTGCTAATCTCCGTCGTCTGTTCGCCGGCGGAAACGATGACAGTTATCCTCTTAGTGGCGGCGACTTAGCTGATGTCGGACTCCTCCCCTACCAGTCCGTCGGGAATCAACGTCGCCGTGTCGGACATTCTCGACCCGAGGTCGATGCCCATGTGGGGGGCGCTCGGGTCCAACTCCTCGTTGACGTAGATGAATTCGACGGCGAAGAGGTTGGTGGCGTTGCTGTCGTCGCCGAAGATTGCGAGGTTCCCGCCGAAAGAGCTCTCCGGTATTCTGGACCCGACGGGGCCGATGAAGAAGGCAAGGCGTTCTGAGGGGGCGCTGCCGGCGTTGGGTTTGATGATGAATTTCACGGTGGTTTTGAAGTCGGCCTGCGACCCGCCGGGCTGCTGATTGAATGTAAACGGAGTGGTGTGCATGACTGAGCCGACGCTATTTCCGACGGCGTCGCCGTTAGGGTTGGTGTATGTGTGCTGGAGGTGGGTGGTGTGCGGGACGAAGTGGGCGTCGCGTTGGTAGATCAAGGTGGTCGGCTGCTCGCTGCCGTTGAAGTGGTAGTTGAAAAAGGACTCTACTATCATTTGTGATCGCGCCGTGTTTGCCACTGCGAGGAGGAGGAGAGGAACTAGGGTTTTGAAGAAGCTTGGCCATGGTGGGGAAATTAGCTAGGGTTAGGGTTTCGGTTTTGAGGTGGTGGATATTAGGCTACTCACTTGAGCCTCTATTTGTACTAGTTTTAGTGCTAGCATGCATTATAGTACAATTACTATCATATTCATATGTAGTTGGGAATAAGCTATTTGTCAATGAAGCTTGTAAATTGAGATCTTATCATCTTGGGATTAATTAATTAATTAATTAATTGATTAATGCAAATATACAACACTCTTGCCACCACATGCATCTAACTCGCGTGTTGTGTGTATATTTATATATACACACAATTCTCAAGTTTTATTGTCTTTATCAGTCGCATTAATGCCTATCTACTAATTAAATCGATATATTACGCGAAAATGATTAAACCATCTTCCTAGAGTTGACGTACTAGGGCACACCCGTAATGTTGCTTCGTGCCATCCTTCTTCTTTGTAAGGGTGGCAAACCAGTGTATCAAGTATCATTAATCCTTGGCCTCATGCTTAAACGACGAAGCGCAGCGCAGTTCAGTTGTTAAGACACTTCCCTTCCAAATAACAAGTTGGGGGGTTCGAGTCACTCGATGTGCGTGGGTGGATGTGTGTGAGTTGTATCTGAAAAATCCATCGTACTCCAACTCAAAAATAAACTAAAAATCAGAGATCAGACCGCCATCATAAACTTTGTTGCAAAAAAAAAAAAAGCATTTGATAATCTACTAATGAGCCAAGAGAGTTGATTGCCAAATGTAAATGAAATAGATTGGGAAAATCACCTTATTGCAAAATCATTCCATTTTCTAAAGTGATCATGATCACCTTTCCTCATGTACCTTAACACTTTTTGTTAATACTATTAAATTTAAATTAATATTGCCACGTTGCCCACATGCATGAACGTTGGAGAAGATGAACTACGAATTCACAATTGAGGACCCACAATTAGAACCATGTCATATTTCACTGTGTCGAGAAATTGAAGAAACCCCTCATTCAAGTGGAAATTCAGGGTGAGAAGTTACTCGGAATGATGTCAATATATCAGTTTCTTTGGTTTTGTATTCAGGTAGTTTATATGGCAAAATTCCGAATCTAGGAGGATCTACAAAAAAAGTTCCAAAAACGGGAAACTTTTTTTTTTACTTCTAAAAATGGGTAAGACGCATATGGGAAATGCGTCTTCACAGAAGACGCATTTCCCAAATGCGTCTCCGCTCCACCCGGCCGGGTGGATTGAATTTCACTCCACCCGGCCGGGTGACTTCCTCTGTCTCCCCAGAATGATCCACCCGACCGGGTAGGTATGCCGCACCTTCTCACCCGGCCGGGTGCAACGCGATGGGAGAAACATGGACTTCCACCCGACCGGGTGGAAGTGATGCGCCATTTCACCCGGCCGGGTGGAAGCCTGTCTCGTTACATTGACTCAAGGGCATCCATGTCACTGAAATCAATTTAATGGGACACATGTTTGCATCCACTCAAAGCAAATCTCTTACCATCATTCTTGTTGGTGCCATCAGTTAACTTGTCTTCTTGCAATTCGAAATATTTCCAGAGCATTAATGAGCGGGGGAAGTGTAGAAACATTGGTGGGCACAAGAGAAAACGTGG
>JAYDZE010559552.1:0-12780 GCA_034509125.1 Monilaria moniliformis | reverse complement strand
CGGAAAGAGGCCTCCTCGACTCGGCTTATACGGGTTTTGTAGTTCTTTTTGTTAGTTTGGTTCAATTGTATTTGTTCCTTTGTAATTCTTCAATTTCCGTGTAACTTTCCGGCAAGTCCGTATCTCTGTAAAACAGATCTCACTATTCTACATGCACATGAATACTTGTTTGGCATAATTATATATAATGACGTATTTGATCATAATCTATTACTGAAATTTTCACTACTAATACACAAGTTGAAATAATTACCATACTTTTTTCATTATTTATTTTCCTTCATAGCATGTACTGCACTTGTCTTCTTTCTAGTTCCTATCCACACCCACCGAACAAAAAAGGGAGATTTTTATAAATAACATAATTTATTTAGAAAGATCGTCTAAAAATCAACTATGCGTAATCTCGAAAATGTACATTACGTGAATTTTTTTTTCATGAATGCTAGCTTTTTATATATTACTATATTAATCCTTCTTTTTGTAGCAATCATAGATCATAAATAATTTTATGGTCTAGATTAAATTTTTATTTACAAAAGAATATATATATTCTTTTATCATCTGTATATACATAGATATTGTAACGCCATGTACAAAAAGTAGTTAGTTAGTTTAAACTGTTGCTTTATTATTTTCAGTTTTGTTTGTGTCTTCTCAATGGCAAACATTCCATAAAATTTTAATTTACAAGTACCTAAAAAACATATTAAATGTAGTCGCTCGTACCAGCTGTTCTTGATCATTATTTTTTAGTTTCTTTTATAAAGTTAAAATTTATATTAAGTCATGGGCAAACCCATGCAATTAAAGAAGAATAATCACGACGGTTAACTTTAATTACAAGCACAAGAGTTAAAATTTTCCAAGATATGGGTATCCTTGCATGATCTCTCCTTATTTCTATTCAATCACCATTGTCTTTGAGTAATCAATCATGCTTAAGTTGGTAATATTCCCACAAATAACTCCAAATTGTTTATCATGAAATATAATTCCATCTTTCGTTAAAGTGTTTTATTTGAAATCTAGTAATTAATTCACATTGCAATAATTATATCTTACTAATGAATCGCTATAAGCAATATTATATTAAGCCAAAATTGACCACTCAATTAGTTAAATTTAATATTTTCCTCTAGTAATTCATATGGAGATAGACATTTAGTTAACTTTGCCACCTAAAATCGATATATATCTCAATTTCTCAATACTTGTATGTCTCTTTAATTTTCCAATATGTATATGCTTAAATTTTGTTAATAATAATAAAAAAAGTTCTAGCTAATTAAAGACCTCTAAATCTATAAACGAGGAACTAGAGAAAATCATTCCGAGAGAAACTTTGAAGTTCTTACAAGTTTCTTAGTACTTATAAAAGATAATGTTATATTAATATTATCATACATAGATTATCAGCAGAAACAGAAAACACAGGGAAAAACATCGGAGCCCATATCCACATAATTAAAATAAGTAAAATTGAAAAGGTAAAAGAAGAAGAAGAAGAAGATAATCTGACTAATTTTGTGGGCATGCTGATATAATCTAGAGAGAGAGAGAGAGAGTGTGTGGTGAGGCAAAATCAGAAAAGAAAAACATCTGAAGTGATCTCTTTCTCCCGCGTAATCCACTGACAAAAATCACATGTTCATGCAGACAATTTCAGACCCACCGATATTCCCCATCCCACATGCCCATCGACTCTATCTCTAAATTCAGCTATTATTGAAAAAAAAAAATTTTGTTATGATAATGATAATGGTTTTGCCAGCATTGCAGTCTCCTATGATTCGTGGATTTACACATGGATGCATGGACCATTCTTCCATCCAACAACTAACCGTGTGGGCTGTCTTCATTTCCTTGTTTCTTTACAATTAATCTAATCTTCTATTTCAATCATTCTTTGCAT
Source organism: Monilaria moniliformis (assembly GCA_034509125.1). Classification (NCBI taxonomy): domain Eukaryota; kingdom Viridiplantae; phylum Streptophyta; class Magnoliopsida; order Caryophyllales; family Aizoaceae; genus Monilaria; species Monilaria moniliformis. The sequence goes on along the minus strand of JAYDZE010559552.1, from coordinate 10,865 downwards.
AATGCTTATGGCTTGTGTTTCTTGATCCCTTAAGTTCTTATTCATCAGTTTGTTCCTTCTCTCGCTAAAAGATTTGATTTTGGGAATTGGGCTTGCTTTGTTTCTTTGCTGGAGTTTTCATTTTGATGATTATTGAGATTTGAGGAGGTGAATTGACTCAAGGAACAAGTTATCATTTGGTTAATATAGTTATGGTCTTGAGAGAGAACGCACTTGTCTTGTAATAGATTCTTCTTATATTCCTCTGCTTCTGAGGATTTATCAAGAATTTTCCATAGTTTTAACTTTTAAGGGTTAATAGGATAAATACATGGGAAGAAGAATAAGTATCTAATTTTCCATAGACTAGGACATTGTGTAGTGTAGGTAGGCTTTGTTGGATACAAAGGTGAGATATTTAGATTGGTGGAGTGTTGGAAGAAAGGGAGTAAACATGGCAGCAAAACTATTACATTCTTTGACAGATGATAACATAGAATTGCAGAAGCAAATAGGATGTATGAATGGCCTCTTTCAGCTCTTTGATCGCCACCACGTGCTCACTGGTGGCAGGCGCGTCATCGCCCACACCCACACCCACACCCACACCCACACCCACACCCACAAACAGAGTAATTGGCTTTACCCTTGTAGCTGCCACCAATCTCAATCTTGATATTTACTACTCAAAAGTGTTGTTCAATAGTGATGTAATTATGTTACATTTGCTGCTTTTGCTTAGCTGCAAGTGTAATGCCTATGTCATAGAGGCTTAGTTCCTTTCCTTGTTTGGCTGCTGCAAATATTGATCTTGTTGCTAAATCGTTGCAGGAATCTCCGACTACAATGGTGCTACTCCGGAAGGGGAGGCTAACGACGAGCACCTCAGATCTGCATCTACAGTATGGATTCTGAACTTTAAGTCTTATATTTTGAGGGTTCTTTGATTGGTAGAGATTGAGAACTAATAGGCTTCAATACAGGGATCTGGTTTCCTTGCTGTTACTCATCTGCATTTTGCTCAATAGTGAAGTAAATAAACACATCCTTTTAGTTTGCTATGTCAGAAAAGATCAGATCACTACCATTAGTTTGCAATGCTTTTCCCATATATATTTTCACATTTCATGGACAGATGCATCATGAGAAATAACATTTAAGGTCATGGCATTTTTACCTATTTATAGGAGAAGATCCCAGTCAAGAATGTCCAAGAGAAGCAAAGAATCTTGAGTGCATCATCGCGGGCTTCCTTCTCCTCATTGTCCCGTTCATCCTCCTCCTCGTCCCTTGACTGCATCAGAGCCACTCAGTTAGAATCATCCTTTGACAGGATCATCTTCCCTGAGACCCCTTCAAGGGACCCTGCTGCAATGAGCTTCCCAAACTCGTCCCCTCAGTTTAGTCGACACATTCGTGATCTGGTGAAGGATTCCATGCACAGGGATCCTGTCATCAAGAATCGAGATTCGCCAAGGCTGCAGCATCCTGAAATGATGAATGATGATGTGAAAGAATCCCTTAGAGCTGCAACTCAACATCAAGAAGCACCTAAGCATCATAATGAAGGCAGGCGCCTCATGAGGTCGTTATCCTACCACTCAAGAGACGAGTATCCATCTCTGACCTCTAGAGATGCCCCCCGGTTCTCCTATGATGGAAGGGAAGAAAAATGGTCACCATTGGATTCAAGGGATGTCTCCAAATCCACCCTAAAGCTCAAAGACCTCCCCCGAATTTCGCTGGATGGTAGCAAGGCCGGTCCAATGCGAAGTTCTGTGCAGCAGGATAGTGGTGGTGAGTGTGATGGCAAGGTTCAGAATCTCCAACAACCTGTACGGCCACCAAGTGTCGTGGCAAAGCTGATGGGCCTCGAGACACTGCCTCATTCCGTTGACACCAACTCTAGTGTAACTAAGAGCCATCAAGATAATAAGGAGTTGATTGATAAATCAAGGCCATGTGCAGAGACAGAGGCAAACAAGTTGAGGAAAGAGCCTAGCTCGCCATGTTGGAGGAATCCCGATTCTTCAATGAAGCCTCTATCACGGTTTCCACTTGAGCCAGCGCCATAGAAGCACACTGAGGGGCAGAGGAGTTCTCAGAAATCATGGCCTAAAGCTACGAGAGGTGCAGCAAAGGCTGAGACTGCATTCCCCTCTGTTTACTGTGAAATCGAGAAGAGATTGAAGGATCTCGAGTTCACACAGTCTGGAAAGGATCTCAGAGCACTTAAACAGATTTTGGAAGCAATGCAGTCTAAGATGTTGCTGCAAACTCCAAAACAAGAGCATGAGGAGAAACAATTGAGACCCAAACACGAGGCAAGATCAGTAGAGCGCCGGAAGCCACACGCTGAGGAGGCTCTTGCTTCCACAAAGAGGGCATCAAGACATGCCGAGTCTCCAATAGTGATCATGAAACCTGCTAAAGATCTGAGCTCTAAATCCAGCCAGCGCGAGAGTGGTGTAGCTTTGTCAGCCAATGTGAAAAACGACACAACTCTAAAGGCTACACAGATTTCAACAAGATCACAACAGTTGGTGAAAGATGGCTCGGGGAAGAGCTCAGGCTCCAACAGTCATAGATTGCTACAGAAGAAACTCGAGCTGGAAAAAAGAGCTCGACCGCCCACTCCCCCTGATTCAACCAAGTTCAGAAGACAGCCGAGCAAGCAGCTAGGTGAGTCCAATTCTCCTGGAGGAAGACGAAGACCAAAGCATTCCAATACTCAGGAAAGTGGTGAAAAACTGAGTGAAATAAATGAGAATATGGTTCGGTTGAATGCTTCAGTTCCTCGCATGCGCGGTCCATCAAGGGAAGCATCCGAATCCATGCTAACTGACTCGGTTTGTACTCTTTCTTTAGGGTATATTCAATTGATTTCATCCATCCATATGTTAACTTGTGCTATATAATTTGCTCAGATAACTACTGTAGCCTCATATGGAGAAAAGTCGAAAGAGTTTGGCATCGTTGCCGTTGAGCACTCGAGCCCTGTGTCTGTTCTTGACAACAGAGTTTACACAGAAGATTCACCTTCTTCACTCACATACAAAGGTAAACACTTTTACCCACATTTGTTTACAATGATGTAGCAATCACATAGTATGTGCAAAACTCAAAAATCTAAATGGGGATTCTTTTCCATTTCTTGACAGTGGAGACCTCCATAGATAAAGAGAAGGACTCAAACATCATTCGAGAAAGTCCTGCAGACAGTTGGAGGGAATACGGTTTCACATCAGAGATGAACCAAAACAAGCTTCAAAACATCGACAACTTAGTTGAGAAGCTCAGACGCCTCAACTCCAGCCACGACGAGGCAGGCACGGACTACATAGCCTCCCTGTGTGCAAACTCCGATCCAGACCACAGATACATATCCGAGATCCTACTAGCCTCGGGGCTCCTCCTCAGAGACCTAACGGACTTCCAGTTCCATCCGTCGGGCCACCCCATCAACCCGGAGCTGTTCCTCGTGCTAGAGCAGACAAAGGCGGCCAGCGTGCTCCACACCACCACGGAGAAGAGGAAGCTACTGTTTAACACTGTCAATGAGATCCTTGGCAGAAAGCTGGTCTCAGCAGAGCCCTGGCTGAGACGGCTTGAGCTGACTAGGACGGCCACGAACGCGCAGAAGCTGCTGAGGGAGCTGTGCTCGGAGATTGAGAGGCTGCAAGGCAGGAAAGAGAAATGCAGCTGGGGCGAGGATGAAGAGAGATGGATTGGAGTGGTGTGCAGAGATGTCATGCATCATAGCTGGACGGGTTTTGATGATGAGATATCGGGTGCTGTTCTTCACATCGAACGTTCCATATTTAAAGATTTGGTTAATGAGATTGTGACTGGAGAGGCTGCTGCTGCTTCTGCTTAGAAAATCAAACCGGTAGCTAGGAGAAGACCCTTTCCCAACTAGTTTGCAGTTCCTATTTTTTGGGGCTGATTTCTTCATTTTGTCATTTCCTCACTTGATTTAAAATTATTTTTAGTGAGGTATATATATAGAATTTGGATTCAAAACAACTTCTACTGTATCTTTACATTTCCTCACACAGTTAGCATTACTCTCAACGAAATCATTGTTAATACCTATTCACATCATTGAACTGATTGCCTATATATTGTAATATATTAATAAAATAAATAAAAATCCATCAAATCTTATATGTATAATCTAACCCTACAGCAGAGTTTGGACAAATGCTATGTTTTCTTGTGTGGAAAATGTGTTTACTTGGATTAATTTATTATTTTAAAATGGAATGTGGAATTAAATGTCAACAACGGCTTCTATAGCATAGTGGTATTGCGTTCGCTTCGTAAGCGAAAGGTCGCGAGTTCGATCCTCGCTGGGAGCTCTAAAACTCTAAAATAATTTACATTTTTGCTTCTGTGTGTGCTTTAAGGTTTCTGTCTGATTTTGGAGTGGCAGTGCCGGGAATTTCCGATCAGTGGTTGTAGTGATAAATTATATTGTATAAATTTTAAAAATGCAACGATGGATGCCAACTAATAATTAATTTTTTTTTTGACTTAATACATCAAAAGTGACTCGGAAGGCCCGACCGATTGATTGGAGAGAAAACGTTTTATCAATAAACCTACCCTACTAATTATAATTAATTCTTATCATGCATCGACTAAATAGATAAAGGGAAGTGAAATCGAGCTGTTGCCAATACCAAGTGTCCGTATTGTATGGCCGATGCGCACTAACTAAAATCTAGCAATGACAAGTAATCGACGTGACATGTGATGGTCCCTTTTGTTATTACTCGAGTCCTACTACATTAATAAGAGAGGACTACTACTTCTGCAAACCCTTTTTTTTTGCTTTATTTGTAGGTAAGGTATTATTGCCCCATCTCTCATGATTATGTATGCTCTTACACTTACAGTCTCCATCAATTCTCCTCAGATCCCAACAAACAGAATTTTCAATTTCTCTTTAATTCCATCTTCTTCTTCTTCTTGGGCAGTTATGCTCTTTGTTTTAGGATTTTCTACCTTGCTTTTACGTGTGGGGTTAGTGTCACGGGAGGGCGCTTAAAATGATCTTCTTGTTTATCAATTGGAACAATCATGGTTTGTGTCTACAAAAAGAGGTTGTTATGCATGAAAAAATAATATCAGGTATACCATTTATTAATCAATAATAGCAATCATAATAATTACTATACACAGTCCGCAGAAGATAATCAAACTATATATAAAGTTCTAATTCTTCCAAATTGGGGTCACAATTAATTTTACATTCATAAGCGTGTAGTTGAATTTTATGTGTTAATGGAAACTATATTCTAATTATAATTTGCCTGCTCGTCTTCGTCTTATTTCTAGTTTAACACATCCTTTTAATTTTTTGTGGCAATGTTACATTTTTTCACTTACCAATTATTCAGAAAATACATTCTCAAAAAAAGATATTCAGAAAATACTTCAAGTACTCAGTAGTAGTATTTATATATATGCTAAGTATGTACCTAATAATCTTTAAATAGCAGTATTTATGCATGGTCAAATATTCTATACATAAATATATATATGCTAAGTATGTACCTAATAATCTTTAAATAGCAGTACTTATGCATGGTCGCATATTCTTACTGTCATTTCGAATTATCCATATTATATTGGGTGTTGTGCGCTCTTGCCAATAGTATATACTATAAAATATACATCTAGTTATTTGGACGTATATGATTTCTAGCTACCAAGTAACATAGTCCAAATTATATGCATTAAAGCATCTGTAAATATTTTAAAATTCATCACTTTAAGTATGCATGTGTTTCCATTGGTTTTCTAAATGAGCAAACTCGCTGGATGGACATGTACTTACACATATTCTACTGCAATTTTAGATCCCTTACTAAATTTTGCTGTCTTATATTTTTATTTTATTTTTAAGGCAAAAATGACTAATATTATTGCATTTTGAGAACTAATTCCGAAGTGAAATGGTACTCCCTTTGTCCATGATATATTGGCCCATTTTGACTCCGCGCGGATTTTAAGAAATGTGAAAGAAAGTGGGTGAAGAAAATTGTGGAATATGAATTTCACTTTTATATATTAGTTTTATATTAAAATGTGAGTGATTTGATATTCCATTCGTTTAAAACTATTGCATTTTGAGAAAAAAAATTACGGACTGAAATCCTACTCCCTCCGTCCACGATATATTGACCATTTTGACTCGGCGTGGGTTGTAAAAAATGTGAAGGAAAGTGAGTGGAAATAATTAGTGGAATATGAATATCACTTTTATATATTAGTTTTATAATAGATGTGAGTGAAATGGGTTAACGAGTGAAATTCATTTACCAAAAATAGTAAAAGTTAAATGAGACATTATATGGTGAACGTCTATTTTTAGCAAAATATGACATTTTATCGCAAAATGAGAGAGTAATATATAATGTCTAATAAAAATTAGTGGTAATTCTAACCCTATAAAATTACAAATTAAAATGCGATAAATATATTTATTTTTGTCCTAAAGTGTTACATTAGATATAAGTATAGTGATGCTATTAATTACTAGCACGTCGTTAGTGTACTCTTATCACTTGCAAACTTCTTGGTAATTCCTACATGTATTAATTTTCTCCAACTTTATTACTTAAAAGTTTAAAACTGAAAGATTAGTATTCAAAGACCATCTATGTGTGCGAGCATGAATTTATTTATCTGCACAAACATTACAATACTTCTAAGTCATTCAAACCTCCTCCATTAAAGTTAAGTATCCCGAATGTGAGTTAATTGCAGGAAAAGTAATAAATTTACCTGCAGATAATGAATTACTATATATACATCTCCTGCTTAGTAAAATTCTCTAAATTAATCCACAGTTATACATATTCTATAATCCAAAAATTATAGGAAATCGAATTATAATTCAATACAAAGTGTATAATATAATATTCAAAAAAGCAATATATATACAGTGAGCATTAGTATAACAATTCTCAGTGTATATATGTTTCTCACTTAATCAACAATGTAATGCTACGAATTAAGACTCATTGTCTTTATCATTCTCCCTTGAATGAAGGGATGCATTCAAACTGAAAGATCTCATGGGGGAATTTATCAAATGTAGGGTTGATGAATTCTGCAATTGCAAGTAAGGCTGAAAATGAGGAGTAGATGGAGCCATATAAATCTGAGAACTTGAAGCTTGAGACGACGACGAGAGGCTGCAGTTGGAGTGCTCTTCATGATGATTATGATTCGAGAAGGGAAACCCTAAACCCCCAAATTGAGAGAATGACAAATTTGGATGCTCCAATTGGAAGTAGTTAGGATTGTTGTAAGGTGTTGCAAACTGGCTACTGTTTATTGGGAAGAAATTCTGTGCCACAAATCCACCAAAACCCTCTCCACTATTCCCTGCTTGATCATGACTCCACCTCTCTCTCTCCTTGAACAGATTTGGAGAGAGAAACTCAGAAGCATATGGCTGCTCATGATGATTAGGCATTGATGGTGCAATTGGTTGATGAAATTGGAAGAAATCTGTGGGTATGTTTGGGAGAGGAGGAAGTTTATCAATCTCTAATTTTGTAGCATCAATCAACCAATCTATGACCTTGCTAGGCTGGCTGAGGCCAAGCTTGTCTTGAAGATCATAGAGCTGAATTGCAGTAGGCACTGATAGCCTAATCCTCCTGTCCCTCAAACCCCTCACTGTCCACACCTTGCTGTGCCTGTCCTTGCCTTCGAAGCCGCGCGACACGCGCACGATTCTAGGGTTCTTCAAGGTTGATGACCACTGCCTTGATGAAGGAGACGAGGACGAGGTCATTTTGGGGAATTTGCTGTATTCTCCCTCTTCTTCTTTCTTTCCTCCCAAATCTCTCTCTCGTGGATTCATTGTCATGTTTGCTTCATCTATCACTTGTTTGCCAGCTGCAATTTTCTGCATTCAGAAACAAGAAATCTTTGATTTGACTCTTGCATGATTGTATGGGAATTAATTAATTAAGGGAATTTCAATTTAGAGATAAGTGAAAACCCCATATACATATAGGTCTAGGATAAGGTATCAGCTGGTCCAAAACAATAAGGCAACTTCTGACACCCTCTTTTGTCACAGAAATTAAGATTCCTGAAATATGAAACAAAATTGCATAGTTAGATCAAGAAATAACAATTGTTTTACAAAAATGGAATCTTTGTGAACACGCGATATGCAGTTTGCAGTAATTTCAATGAACACAATCTACTAAATTGATTAGCAAATAAGGGGCAGAAAACAAGATATATATTATATAATCTGCTCACAAGAGGGAAAAATACCAGCTTTGTCACTTGTAATAAACAAGATTCAATCTATGTCTGTTGAAAGCTATGTCGGTTTCGGACAAGATATATATGTCAAGTTTTGTATATGAGAGAACATTAGGTTGCCATGTTAGAAAAGGAAGGAAAGGAAAAGAAAGAGAGAAAAAGAAGAGGAAATGAAAAGTTGTGTATGGTTATAATGAGAGAGGAGATTTGGATGATAGAACTACTTGTTGAATCACAGTTGGCAGAACTGAATGAGCTGCTGAATTGGTAATGTTTGTGAGAGCTAATAACAATACTTTTTGGGACCAATACTTGCATGCTATAAAAGAATGGTAGCTACTCCTTTATTGACAACTATAAATTAGCTAGCTTTATTAGCACAACATTTGAAAGGCATGCGATGCTTGAACCCTAGAGATAGATAGAGAGGAGAGCTTTCTTTTATGTTAATTAATGGGAAATGAATTGTGGACATCGGTTGTGTAGTTCTAGTACTCAAAAATGTATAGGCATGCACAAAGTGTAGGGCAAGAACACATTAATGCATCAAAATTGAATAACTTAAAAATTGAAATGGTAATTAACAATTTAAAACGCGGGAAGATATTGTAAATGTGGGTGAAGAAAATTGTAGTATGAATTAATGAGATAACTATATTTGGGTGGGATGTAAGTTATGGAGATTAAAACAGCCGATTAAGATGAGATTACTTACAAATAGATGCGGGACCGATATCGTATACAGCTTCTTTAAAGCTCTTCTGCTTATTGCTGAGGACCACTCCAATATTTTGCACATCAACAAATTTGTTCTCCCTATGTTAACATATATTTTTTCTGTAAGATCAAAAATCAATCCGAATCGTTGATATTTGTATAGTCTACGATAACAATAAAAGAATGCATTATTATACTAAAACTGAATTATTTAACGAATATCAATCCTGGTCATCCATTTATTAGATTCTATGGAACAAATTGATTTCTACACAAGAACTCATCTCTTATTTACAATATATATATATATATATAGGCGTGTATTCAAATCAGAACGCTTTGTTAATGCTTAACGCAGAACTAATTATAACCCTTTGATTTAGTGATCGAACCGTTCTAATTATGACATGTGTAACCGATTTTTAATACTATAATATGCTCGAAGGGTAGTTCAGTCAAATGCTTCACAACGATCAATATAATGCGCCGCAGAAAGCGGCATAATAACTAAATTAAACTTGCATTACTGCGGCGCTGAGGATAGCTATTACAATCATACTTAGTGCGCCGCAATTTTTGGGGGTTGTTTAAATCTGATAACAAAACAATTACAGTAATTGAATAACTTAATGTGTTTTGCACCGATCAATCTATTTCAATTATATCCACTTATAATCTTTTATGATATTATTTACAGCTCACCCTTGGTCGATTGACCAAGAAATATCATTATATATATTAGTTAGTATTTATCTATTTAATGTTTTGCAATTCATCACCATATTTAGGTGTGTTTCTAAGAAGCATCGTTCCAAGGATAATCTGGGCATGGATTCAGAGAATACTTCACAAGGTAATCATATGTATCATAACAATTATATTTTTGTTTTGTTTTTGTGTGTATGTCCTTTGTTCTGCTATTCGCAATCTATATAATCATTGAATAGCTGCATTATTTATGAAATGTCATATAGATTATTTTCGTAAACAGTCTTTGACGATTCAAAATTCTTTGGTATATAGTTGAAACCTTTCTGAATCTTTTTTTAAACTATTCTTGTTGTTCTTTAAGTAATGTTAGGATCCATTACAAAAGATCGGTTGTTTTTTATTGCATGGTTAATGCATTTTTATTAGTTACTAGTTTCATTAAAATCTATATTTTACAACACGATTATAAACGAAAAAAAAAAATTATTTAATTAGTGTAGCGTTAGGCTGTTTTGATTTTTTTAAATTTCCATATCTCCATTTTGAGACTTTCGTTTTTCTCTATTCATTGCATTCAATTTATGACTACATATTGTCCATATATACCGAGCTCATATGTAATTCTTAATAATAGCACTTTCTGTAACAAGTTAATAATATTATCCTAATATTAGTATGCTGAACAATTTTTACAGATGTAATGCAAATATTTGATAGGGTTGTATTGTGCATTTATCCGTGAACCCAACTTCATCGTTTAATGTAACAAGTTAATAGTATTATCATAATATTAGTATGCTGAACAATTTTTACAGATGCAATGCAAATATTTGATAGGGTTGTATTGTGCATTTATCCGTGAACCCAACTTCATCGTTTATTGGTAATGAAATATTTACATATAATTTAATGATTGATGCACATTCTTCATCCTTTGTTTATAAGTTTGTCTTGTTCCCATGTGTTGTAGTTGTTTACGTACCCCCATGGGAAGATGACATAAGGCCCTATGTTGGGAAAAAAATTAATACATTGGAAGATGCCACATATTTCTACCGGAAATATGCTGCAGAAGTTGGGTTTGACACCCGTAAAAATGGATCCAAATCTTTTGGGGGTATAGTTAAATGGCTTTACGTAGTTTGCAGTAGAGAGGG
>JAYDZE010559541.1:0-12780 GCA_034509125.1 Monilaria moniliformis | reverse complement strand
ACCAATCAAATTTAAATAAAAATAATTGAAACATAAAATCCAGATAAGATTAATTATAAAATTAATCTTCGATTAAACAAGAAGCAGCCTATTGATTAAATCAACAGACAAACAAATAAACCTCAAACAATTTCTGAATCGAGAGCCAGAACAATTGGAATTGCACGACAAAAATTGAATCACGCAATCAATTTGAATTAAACTGAACCATAATAAATTCTCGATTTGCATGATTTGTAATAAGACAATTCCATAACAAAAAAAAATCACGCAATCATATACTAAACAAAACAGAACATGAATTCCAATACTAAATAAACAAATCTTGGTTTGCGTGAATGATAAACTTAATCCACGCAATCATAACCAATACCATAATTAACTAATCAAATTCCATTAACTTTCGGAAACCTTAAAAACTGCAAACTAAAATTGTGCAAGATAATCAAAGGAAAATTTCGATTTGCGTGCATAGACTTGATGCAGAAACTTTAACTAAAACATAAGGATTCCACAAAATTAATTAAATAGCTTGATTTGCGTGCCTTAATAAACTGAATCCAACGAGCAGAATTAGATAAACAAAACCTAATTATGGTTGAAAAACCAATTCGGCGATAATTTTTACAATGAATGATTTTCATTCAATCTAAATAAGCCGACCAATTTGTTGGATTTATTTGAAACTTAATGCGCAAATTTCATCGAATAAATCTCAGAGAATCATGCAAAAGTGGCTCTGATACCACTTGTTGGATTTAATTCTTAAATCTCTATTATGATTATACGAGATTATAATAGAACTGAATGCGGAAGCGTACCTGAATCCATAGAAATATTGATTGATGATTATCAGTTACCCCAAAATAAAATCCTAGTCTTTCTGTTGAGAGAATACAGAACGTGGAATATGGTGGTAACCTCGTTTGGGGACCATAACCCCACTTATATAATTATAAGTTTTCCTTTATTTTCAATTCGGTCCCTCATCAAATTGAAAATCACTTTATGGTATCTACGCTTTAATCCATGATTTATTTAATACTCTTATTTGGCCCATAACTTAAAACCTTAATTGATCACTATAATTTGGGCCTCTTAAAAATAGCCATACACATTATAATTTGTCATGTGGTAGCCCAATATTAATTTCCTAACATTATGGCATTTCACGTTTTCTAGCATTTCTTGTTTATTGCTTAATTGATAGATTGAGCTACTTGAATTGATAATATGATTTGCAAAAGCATATTTGCTTCTGATCATATGATTTGACCATGCATGGGAAATTTTTCTGATTGCCTTTCTACTCCGCACGAGTGGATGCTTTGAGTTTCTTTTGTATGTTTCAAGTTTTCAATATTGGTCTGGAGCATTTACAAAAGTAATTGCCATCTTTTTGAGATGATTGTAAATATGATGAAAGTAGAAAAGCAACTATATGACACCTTGGACTAGCATTTCATATGACTTGATTACTATGGTATCTGACCTGATTCTTCTTTTTCCCTTTCTGTTTCATGACAAGGGTTTCAGTTATACGGATCATGGCTACATCGTATTCTACGAATATTACTGGTTGCACAAGTTGAGATGACGGTATCTGATACTGAGCGCGTATTGTTCTCTTTACATCTTATAGTTTCGAACATGAATTCAATTGAGATGAAATGTGGAGACTTTAGATGTATTATTGTTTATGATAGATTTTCTATTTTGTGTTCCGTTTCTGCATGCCTTGTTTCCTATTTCTTATACATTTAGACATCATAGATTCTCGTAAAACTCTGCACCTCATCTAGCCTTGCAATATTTATATTCGGTTAATAAATAAAATAAAAGCTAGTTTTTTTTAAATATATTTTATAAAAAAATACCAAGCACTCGGGTGCTAGATAATTACCGAGTATTAAGGTGCTAGTTAAGTGCTCGGTAATTTTGCTCGATAAAATAGCAACGAGCGTTATACCGATCACGTACTGTGTTCGGGAATTCTAATTTACCGAGCACGTTTGCCTATTTAGTGAGTATTTCGGTGCTCGCTAATTGATGTTTTTTTTTTTGTACTCGTATTTTGTCGATCTTAGAGTTGTATAAGTTTTAAATAGTTTATGTATTTTACTTATATAAGATAGCAGTATTAGGTTTAACTTAGAAATTGCATTCATAATTAATGAGTTACCTCGAGTTACCTATTTCAGCACCAAATTAATGAGTATATTTGCCGACAGGCTGGCGTCACCAAGGAAGGAAGCCTTGTAGTTGTAACGACGTCGTTTTTTAAATGTCCCACTCCGACATCTCTCTTCCTCTTTCTCTTTCCCCCGCCGGATCTCAATTTCCCTTCTCCGAACTCATCAACGAAGAAATATGGCCACATTTATCAGGCTCGACGATTCCCCCATGTTCCAGAAACAGGCAAAATACTTACAAACATATATTTATTCTAGTTAATTGTCCTCGTGTGTTTTGTGTGTTCTTCGCTTGTTGTTAGAACTTCTAGATTTTTTCATTCGTTTAATTCGGAGACGGATGTTTAGGTGCGATCTCTGGAGCAGACATCGGATGAGTTAAGAGATCGATGCCAGAAGTTGTACAAAAGCTGTAAGAAGTACACGTGAGCACATCTTCCTCTACCTTTAATTTCAGTTCTACTACTTAGAAATGGTGTTCAATCTTCCAATTTCGTCATTATTAGTTGTGTTCTACATACATAAATACATATACGAGTGTCTGTGTGTGTTGATTTAGGGAACTCGTGATAGACTTGGTTGTGGGGCGATAACCTTTCATAGGTGTATCTACTGGTAGTTAGACTTTAATAATAGCTCGATCCATTTGAAAACAGGCTTGCGACTTCTAGAGTCACGATTTGATCTCTCCAAAGTAGGTTTGGGACACTGTAGTTCCTCCTTGCTTCGGTGTTAGACAGTGATGCTGCCCTATGCTTTTGAGACTCTTAGTTCCCAATATTGGCACCGTGTAAATATCTTTCCCCCGCAGTAGTTGTGCAATTTGAAGTTGATTGATAGTGCTAGTCATAGTGTTTAGTAGTGTTTCGCATATTTCATAGCTCCATGCATTTGAAAAATGTTGCTCCCATCACTTCTTTTCTCACTCAGTCCTGCTCTTTTTGGGTCATAGTGCTCTATATGATGCCGAATTGCCAATAACGGATTCAGAAAGCCAAGGGTAATGATAAAAAAGATTCATGCTTACTTTCAAATAGTAGCCATCTTTGTATGCCACCCCCCAAATTTTTCCTTATCAGTTTCTTTGATGGAACACAACATAGTTTATGTAGCAATTTTTTAGGCTGCTCATCTAGCCAAAAGTTAACATACATACATGATGTTGGAAGGAAGGCTGTCACCAGATACTAGATACTTCATTAATTTGTGAAAGGCATTTTTCTTTTTCTTTTTTTGAACTGGTGTTATGATGTAGGGATATGCTAGGTGAAGCATTCAATGGTGACATGAACTTTGCTGCATCGTTAGAAGCCTTTGGTGGTGGGCTTGATGATCTTCTTGGAGTATCCATTGGAGGTATGCAAAGTGGCTTTGAAGAAGAAATATTATGTGACCCAAAAAACACTGAATTTATGCAGACAGTTAAAACCTATAAAATTTTATATGATTTTATCTGTAGTTGAGAAGTTTATTTCTTATTATACATAGCATCTAGTTTTTGTTGCCATACTTTCTGATTAGACTCCATATGCTTTCTGGAGAAGTCTGAAGATCCATCTTTATGATTAAAAAATAGGAAAGGTCTTTTATCTGGCAGCATGTCTCCTTCCTCGACATTCTTTTGTTAGATTAGAGTTATATTGATAGAACTAGTACAGTGGTAATGCCATTCTGGAGACTTTCTCATGTATCATGGGAGAATGATGGCCTCCGAGTTTAGAGTATTTTTCTTATTGCCTTTTCTTGCTTTCTGACAGGTCCAGTTTTATCAAAATTTATCAATGCTCTCCGTGAGCTTGCTACATACAAGGAATTTCTCCGTTCTCAAGTGAGCATCTTATGTTTTCTTAAACGTGAATTATGTATATGATACTAAAAATGTAAATCCCATCTTTTATCCCGTAATATGACAAATATCTTGTTCTGTAGGTTGAGCATGTTCTTGTGGACCGCTTGTCTCAATTTTTGTCTATAGATTTGCAAGATGTAAAGGTAGGCCCCATTCACTGATTATTATAAGCTATGCTTCAGATAAGGAGAGACTGGGAACTTGAAATGTCAGAATTGGTTGTTTCTGTCAAAATACTCTCTAGTTGTTTGCTTCATGTGGAATATTTCTATATCTAGCTTTTGGTTACAACTTACTGAAGGTCTTCTCTTTCAAGTATTAAGATATTAAGAACGATAAAGTGCCTTAATTTGACAAAAGTTCGTATGCATTTTCCAAAAGATAAACTGTTTGTACTTTTATTTGCCATAAAATTCACTGTTTATCACTTTCACTAGCCATATGGTCACAACTCTATGTTCGTTGTTCATGCAGTTTCCTTTACCCACATGGATTTCTCATAAATAATTTACAACTCACTAGCCTCTATGAAGGAAATGGAATCAAGTGTTAGGGAAAATAAGTACTGTATCAAATTAAATATTGGAATGAATCATGGGGATAAAAGAGTGGACATGAATCCTCATTGCCTCATTGGTATGACACCTTCAAGAGGAAATAGCCTGTCATTTGACCTTGATAAGTAATTAAGTGGAGTCTCCATGTGTCAAGTAACCTCTTGCGTCTGCTTTCTTTCAGCATTCAGCTCTTACTTAATAGAATGATATGATTTTGCCTTCTAGATCATATTTGGAGAGATATTCAATGATATATCTAATGTGTTATATCTTGTTGTATGATATTTACAAATTTCCTCCGCAGGAGTCCCGTCGCCGGTTCGACAAGGCCATATATACGTATGACCAGGTATTTAAGACCTTTCTATTGCTAGAAATCCAATGTCCCAAAGAATAGTTGGTTAAACTTTGTTATTTTCAATGTCTGGATACAAAATTCTAACAAATAATGGTCAAACTGCCAATAATTGTTTTTTAGTTGACCCTCCCTCCACGGGACCAGTTCTGAAGCTTCTGTTGTAATTTTACTTTCTAAAGTGCTGATAGTTTATTCAGTTCAGTTTACTTATGTTTGCATGTTTCATAGCTCAACCGCACTCCTAGTTGTTCTAATATCAAGGGTCACCAACTTTTACTAGAATAGTTCAGTATATCTGCATTGCTAGCTTTTGCTTCAGAACACCACTTCCATCACTATGTACCTGGTGAAGACACTACCCAGCTAGCTCTAAGTCTATATTGATCTGTATGAGCTAAAGAAAACGAGCAGTCCCCTTATTCACACAGATGGTGTGAATTAGGTGAAAGATTAAATGACTATATTGGATATCAATACAATCCTGACTTAGAGCATTTTAGCGCTCGCCCACATAAGAGAGTGAGACATATTGATGGGCACTTATTAACAAGCCAAAGCAGATTGCCTTGTTTTCTTTCTCATTGTTAGTTAATCAAGCTTCAATGAAATTATACCTCCCACAAGGCCATAATGAAGTATTTAGCCACTGAATTGAATGGGATGCTTGACCCCTTTCCTACATGCTAGAATATACATCTTTTCAGTGGTGGCCTAGTGCTTCTGTGTTCATCATATTCGACCTTGCTCAGCCCAACACCCCAGCACATCAGTCTGTCCTACATTGGCCTTTCCCCAGCCCATAACAGTGGGTACCAGCCTACCAGGCATCACCAACTGTGCAGCATGATTACAACTTGGAGAGGTAGCAGATGATTCTCAGCATACCTTTCCTCGAATAGTATGTGTTGAACTGAAGAGCCTGTTGCACTAAAACTCCAAATTATATTCATCTTACCAATCTAGGATCCTAGTTCAAACCTTAGAGACATAAATTTCGAGTTTGCACCTCATGTTACCGATATCAGATCGAAGTCCCGTGCAATGCTAATATAATTTGTAGATTTGCACCATAATACCAATGTGAAATTCAAGTTATGTACCTTGCATTTGGCATTGCGATACTTTCTTTTAGGCATACAATTTATGTTGCTGTTCTTTAAGCTTTTTTTACCTTGGTTTTGTCAGGCACGGGAAAAGTTTGCTTCTTTAAAGAAGACTACACGGGATGAAGTTGTTGCTGAATTAGAAGAAGTATGTTTTTTAGATGCTTCATACACATATCATACTTTCATCTTTAAGTAAAAGTTTATTACTTGAACTTACATGGCCGTAACCATTTTTTCATCTCTGTCACTATTCCTGTCGACATACCATCATTATTGAGTTTGATCTTTATAACTTATGAACCATGGTCTTTTGATCTCAAATCTCCTCTGGACCTTAGGTGGAATGAGTTCACCGTGGTAATCTTAACTTTTCTGTTGTTGCATGAATTCTTGAGACATAATTAGCAAATTTTTGAAAACACTAAAATAATATCTGTGGAATACTACTAATCTCATCTAATATAGCCTTTGTGAATATCATTGTCTTTAATGTAACCAGAAATCCATGCATCATATAAGGTATTGGATAAATAAGAAATACACTCCTGTTTCTTCACAATAACTTGTTCCTATTTAAACGTGTATGTTTTAAAATTAATTTTAATTGACTGTTGGGAAAGTGAACTGTTTGAAATATATTTACACCTTGATGTAGACAATGGTAAGTGGGGTTCACCTCTTTTGTGTGTGTGTCTCATGGTACTTCTTCTTGCAATACTAGATGTGGACATTGATAGAAGGAAATAGGAGTACTTAACTAGGGATGGATGAAGTATGCGACTGGGTATGCATGTTAATATGTACTCCCATCAGGGTTCTAAGAGCTAGACCTGTCTTGGTTTCAGTGATTAAGTGGACTGTGATTTAAATTTTAAATTTTCTGGTTTCTTTCACATTACTATGCAATTTTGCAGCACTTCATGGTTTCTACTTTTGCCGTTTACTTGAATAGGGTAGCCAAATGTTCAATCGTATATATACTTGCTTGAATCAGCAAATTCTATCTTAATCTTATTGCACTTGAAATTTTGCATAAGTACGTCTGGCACATGTGTTTCTTTTATTTTCATTTTCTAAATGATGGAAACTTGTCTGCTAATTATGTGACAGGACTTACAAAACTCAAAGTCAGCATTTGAAAGAAGTCGCTTTAATTTGGTATAATGATCAAATGATCCTCTCACTCGTTGATACGAATTTTCCTTCATAATCTAGCACTTGAGCTACTTGCCTTTGATTTTAAGAATTTCAGGTAAATGCTCTGACAAATGTTGAAGCCAAGAAGAAATTTGAGTTCTTAGAATCTTTCAGTGCAATTATGGATGCACACTTACGGTTCCACAAATTGGTATGCTCTCAGTTTACTAATTTATATTATTGCTCGTGCATGGTGTTGGTATATTCTGACCAAAATGTCAATATATGTTTCTAGGGGTTCAACCTACTGAACCAAATGGAGCCATTTATTCACCAGGTATGGTAATCATCCTCACTCGCACAAGTCTTACTTTGAAAGCAGATGAGGGATTGGTTTTAAGGCTGTAAGATGATAATGGCAATTTTTTTTTTCCAGTCTCAGGAATAATTTATTTAAGGTTGTAAGATGATAATATTCAATCTTTCCTGAATTGCTCATTTGGATATAATAGTAATTATTTTAGTATCTTATTGCTTAGTGAAGTGTTAGGTGTTATCATTTCGATTTACTTCTTTCTGCAGCTTACTGAAACACTCTCTCAACTTATTTTCTGTACAACACACACACAAACATTATGCTTGTGTTGTATGGGTATGGAAGAAGTCACTGAGGTTGATCTCATCGTGATTAAGAGCAATTCTCTCTACAAGTTCAGGTGTTGACATTTGCACAACAATCAAAGGAGCAGGCGAAAATTGAACAAGATAAACTTGCTAAAAGGATCCAGGAGTTTAGGACACAATCAGAGCTGAACCAGTTGCAGGCATCAAATAATTTGGAAACCTCTTCAAATGCTATTGGGGTGAATGGATACTGCATGGATGCTTATAAGAGCAAGGATGCAATTATACTGGCCACTTCTAAAGGTGAGGTGAGTGTTTTTTTTCTAACAGTTTGTTATCAGAAGTTGAGTGCTGTTCCTAGTTATGAATTATTGCATGAGAGTGAGCAACATCCAGCCCTGCCCCTCCGTATCATTTACTGTCATAATGAATGTAGTATGCCTTCAGACGATGTCCTGGAGAGGCTATGCCTAGTTAGCTTTTACAACACAGACGACAGGTATGTCAGTGCCAGCATCCTCATCAGTACTTATCCCGCAGTAGGGTAAGAAAACTTGCAAGATTAAAAGACAAGAACATGAATGTTCACATTTGCTCTGAACAAGAATTTACTCCTCCAGTGTCGGTTTCTTAAATTTGGTTATGCTTGATTCTGCTTGCCAAGTTTATGGATGAGATTAAATGCTGTAGAGCCTCACATATAAAGAGGTGCAGTTGTGACTCATATCTCATCTGGGTTGAGTCAGAGGAGATGGTGGCAGCATTTCCTGATTCTTATTAAATTGTATGATAGGATCAAAATAATGTCATAACCCAAATGAAAGCTGTTGCCGCACGGTTTCATTTTAACTTTAATTGATCTGTACACATTATGCTAATTTCCCAGCATTGTTACTTGTGAAAATGACGCTTCATACTGTATGAAACATCATACACAATTTCATTTGTTCAGATCCAGACGATCAAGCAGGGATATCTTTTAAAAAGATCTTCAAGCCTCAGGGCAGATTGGAAGAGGAGATTCTTTGTACTTGACAGTCAGGGGACTCTGTATTATTACAGAAACAAAGGTGTCAGACCAGGGGTATGCCATAGAACTGTGATATTTCAAATGAGCGACTTGCATTTATTTGTGTCAAATTTGTGTGTCCCTGATTTAGTGATTTCCAACTGCTATTTCCTATTTGTGATATGTTCTTTATGTGCACTTTGATGTGGAATGTTTGAGGACCACTGGGTGTATATCTGCATTCAGCATGCCAGCATGAAGTGCGTGGTCATCCTACTCGAGTTTTGAGATTTCTTGTAAATTTCTACAATTTAATTTGTGAACAGGAAAGCTTATTTCATCAAAAAACATCTTGATAGAATCTAAGTCCATGCCCAATTATAGCGTCGTTGAAGGATGAATGCTATTATCCTTTTTTACGATGCTCTTTTGAACTGTCATGTTGTAGATACTGTACTGCTACACAATATCTATTGCAAAAATAGTACCATTTTCACTGTTTGTCTTTGTGGTGGAATCTTTCCCTAACAGAATTTGGTCTGTGCTAGTTCCTTTCTTGTGTCTCTGCCAGTTAATATTTAATAGTTCTGTCCACTAAATTCCTCTCTATCAAATTTGGCAAGAAAGTTGTATATCTTGTTTTGTCTAAGTGAAGATAAAATTGTATTTAATTATATGGCATTTTTTCTATCCAATCAATCTGGCGAGTAGTATGCTTCAGCACCTTCCCATTGGAGAAGTGAGTCTTATTTCATCTATTTCCCAGGTTTCCCCTTCATTGCATCCTTCCCACCCACCGGAGAATAATCATCGCGTATTTGCTAGATTTCGATCAAGGCACCATCGAGAATCATCTCTTGGTGAAGAAAGCTTAGGCTGTAGCACAGTGGATTTGCGTACTTCAACAATAAAGATTGATGCTGAGGATACTGATTTACGACTATGCTTCCGAATAATTTCACCAATAAAAACTTTTACATTACAGGTAATATGGAGAATGCTCGACTACATTGATGTTGGAAATTTTAACTTTTCTACTACTGCTATTTTTAAAATTAAAGTGCTTATTTCCCTTTCTGTTTTCTGTTTTATTGTGTCTTTCTGGAAGTCATGTTAAATAGGATAATTTATCCTGCCAATTGTAATGCTTGTGTACCGGAGATTTAAGAGTATAATGGATAGGGCATCACTTATTAGTTTTTTCATCTTTTTGTCTTCCGATATAGGCTGAAACTGGAGCTGATAGGATTGACTGGATGAACAAAATCAGAGGAGTCATTGCATCCCTCTTGAATTCTCACCTGCACCAGGTGAAGTGAAGTCTATACTTATGATGACTGTGAATCAATTGTCTGAAATGTCTTATGGAAAATTCAGTTCTTTAATGAAAGCATTTATTTAATTATTTATTTTGTTGACAGTTAGATATGGGGAATGTTGGTAATGATCCCTCTGGTGCGTCTTTTAGTCAACCATTTGATAATGCTGGAAGCACCTCAGATGACACGAGAGTCAACCGAGCTGATTCTGTTTTCAGGATCCTGAGAGAAGTTCCTGGGAATGACCAATGTGCTGAATGCGGTGCTTCAGGACCTGATTGGGCATCTCTTAATCTTGGCGTATTAATATGCATCGAGTGCTCCGGGATCCATCGTAATCTTGGAGTTCACATATCTAAGGTATATACTTAATCCCCCCTTTAGAAATAATTTTCAGCTTAACGTTGTTTTATTTTTTATTGAGCGTTAACATTGTATTTATTGTTGTACTTTTCTGTAATTTGTTTTAGTAATTGCTTTCTATTTGATCTAAATTATTTTTAAAATCTTTGGCAAATACATAATCTACTCTATTCCACATAAAATGAAACAAATGTTATACAAGGACTTCTACTGATCAAGATAAATATATTTATACCGAGTTTGAGGAGGATGGATGAGCTTACTGTGTATGTTATGATACTCTTGTATTTCTCTTAGTTTGGAGGCTTTGTCAGCAAAAGTGATGGGTGGTACCTTTGGCTTAGAATAGGTGCATGATAGGGTTAAGTGTTAGTTGCTTGAGGGGCGTTAAATCATAAGGAGTTTTTAGCATTTACTGCATCAGAAGTAGCTGGCAATTGGACATTTTTATTTGGTTCAAAAATCAGATGTTCTTGAACTTCATTTTCTCTATTGCAAGTTTTCATAGCCTCGTTAACCAAAAAGTTACATATTCTTTGCCTGCCATTTACAGATTAGGTCAGTCACCTTGGATGTCAAAGTTTGGGAACCTACTGTCTTGGAATTATTCCAGATACTGGGTAATACATACTGTAATTCTGTCTGGGAGGAGCTGCTTCCTGTGCACAGAGACCTGTAAGTTCCTTTAAGCTTTACTGCAACCAAAGTGCATACTTAGAGGGGGTTACAACTCTACCTGAAACTTGACTAAATTCTTATTTATTACTGAACTTGACTAAATTCTTATTTATTACTGAATATGGAGCTTCCTAAATTATTAATTGTAGATTTAGGTAGAAACAGAATTTAGTATTTATTTGGGGTAAAAGAACATATAAAATTATAAATACACATAGGTTACCCATTATACAAGAAAGTGGCATACCTGAAATATCTACCTATAACCTAGGAAATGAAAACCTAATCTGTAACACTCCCAGACGTACTAAACTATATCCACATACACGATTAAACATTAGTTCATGAAGAGAAATTTTTTGAGGATAGTGGTGGGCAACTATCATCATTAGATAATAGCAGTAACAATGATGATGTGAAGAAGAGAGGAGATTTAACTAATGTTATATAGATTGAAGGAGAACATTCTAAACTAGGTAATCTACGAAGTTCTACTGATTCAACTTGGTAAATTATGGGATAAACAGCATATACGACCACACACACACACAATATTTTTTTGATACTTTTAGTTTTATTTTTATGAAGAAACTATTAATCAATTTCCGAACTGTTTTTTATTCTAAAAAAATCCAAATTATTTCATGAAATCACTAAACGCAGAAATTTGGAGAGTGAAGGCCCAGCAGTTACCAAACCAGGCCCAGAGGATACATCTCACCAAAAGGAGTTGTACATTCAAGCAAAGGTATATTTCTTGAGAAATCTTGCAGTATTATCTTTCACAGTACACTACTCTGTGATGTATATTTTTGTAACTAACTAATAGACACATCTCTAGTATTCTAGTGGAAACAAATTACATATACTTGCCTAACTTTGATATGGTGATTGAGGAAGGAATACTCTTTTCTTTGTGCACGCACCTTGGAAAGGAATGCATGTCAGGCGGATTCATTAATTCATCATTGGCTTGATTAGGGGGTGGGGGGGCTTGAGTCATTCCTCTTCTTTGATATGGATTTTCTTTTTTCCTTGCTTTTTTTTTGGGTGTTGGGGGAGGGGAATACAATGAGGATTGAACCAAAACCTGTCCACTTGAGTGTCCCAGAAGGGACTTAATATGGAAAGACTGTATTTGGTTTTACTTCCATGTGATATTCTTCTTCTTCCTCTCTTTCACATTGCTTTGAACTTGTTATTAGAAGACTAAGTTTCTAGTTACTAAAATGCAGTATGTCCGCAAACTGCTTGTAAATAAAGAAGCTGGCACACCCAGGGATCCGTCTGCTTCAACGATCTGGGAGGCAGTTAGAAGCAACAATCTGCAGGAAGTGTATCGCCTCACTGTAGCATCGGATGTTAATATGGTCAACTCAACCTATGAGGACATGGTTGGTTGTAGTTTGCACCATGATGACATGGGTTTAAATGAAGGCTCCCATGATCCTGAAATAGAACAGTCCAATCCAGCAACATGCAAGAGGATAAAGTCTTCCGATGATCCCGGTAGCTGTCTGCAGGGTTGTTCTTTATTGCATTTGGCATGCCATGGTGGAAGTTTGGTTATGCTGGAGCTGTTGTTGCA
>JAYDZE010559530.1:0-12783 GCA_034509125.1 Monilaria moniliformis | reverse complement strand
GACAAAAACGAGTTGCTGAAGGCGCACAACAATGGGAGCAATGGCGCCGCCCCCTCATTGGATTCCTGAAGACGACGTTTTGCTCAAAAACGCCGTTGAGGTACATCTCCAACAACCTCTAATTACGCTTGTGTTTCCTTCTTGTTTTTTTTTTTTTTTTTTTCTTTCTTGAGCAAGTTAATTTGTTATATTTTACCTCTCCCACCAATGGCTGCTGCACTTTTTTTCTTTCTTTTCTGTATTCTAGGTCCAATTCATGAAAAACCCTTTTGGTACTTGTGTTGATTTCGAGTTTTTTAATACGGAATGAGAGAAGTGCTTATCTTTTATGGCGTTCAAATTGTTTTTTTTTTTTTTTTTGTTCCTGCGATTTTTCCCTTTTAGTAAATGTTCGTTTTTCTGCTATCAAGATTTGTGTGTGATAACTATTTGAAGTGTTTATTCGTAATGGCGTGCCTAGACAACTTTAATTTTTGGTTTGAATCATTTTATACTTGATGTTGTTGCGTGGACACCAGAGGTTCATTGTTTGTCTGCTTGGCATGAGTTTCTTGTCATTATATGTGAAATTGACTACAGGGCAATATTTATTTATGGTGATTCTTGCATTATGTAGAATGAGTTAAAAACTGATATCGTAATGAAGAGTACCGTATAGAATTTAGTTTATTTTCAGCTAGAAATGCATGGTGTAAGGATATAAATTACGATAAGAGGAAGTTCTCTATAATTGGTCATGTTGATGAGGATGTGATTTTATTAACTATAATGTTTTCTTTTTCAATTTTCTATTTTTTGTTGTGAACTTGTGATTAGTGTTCTGCGATATGCCATTCTTCCGTATGCTGTGGTTAAATATGGTAATTCTAGGAATCCACATTTATTTAGTTGTCCAAGATAGGCCGTTATCACAATCGGGAAAAATCTTTCAAGTGGGGATGAGCTTCATCGTAAAGGATAGCGACCAACTAGTGAGATGGCTATGTACGACACCTGCCAGATGATAAGTTTGAACGAGCATATGTAACAAATAGTGCAATCTCTTTCCTAATGTAATGTAATGTTCTCTGAGTAGCTGGTGCTGAATTTCACCAATCTTACCTAACGTCAGAATGAGAGAAAACTTTGAGGAAATGTAATTAGTTGCAATTGTAAATTGGTTATTTATTCTAGAACCTTGACTGGTTTTGCTCACTGCACCGAGTCCAGTAATAACAAACTTTTCTAGTGAAATTAATGATAAAATATCAAAAGGTAATTTTGTATACGCTTTTAGGGATAGTGAATTGAAAGCTGCGGCATTGGTTGCTCCGAATATTCTTAATAATTTGACTTTATACCGTATTGCCCTATGCTTGTTTAGATCTTGCACTTTAATAAAGATAAGGCGCTTTGATTCTTCATACTATGGGAAATCGATTACAATAAAAAGGTGTATGGAGATGAGATATATGGTGTTCTACTCAAATATAATTATTACCGTCTGCTATCTATGTGGTCTGATAGTTATTACATGTTAAGTAAGAATATATGACAAGTCCTGCCATCCTGGAAGCCCTTTTCTCAACTTTGAAAGAAATAATTATGTCAGTAAAGTCCGGGTGCTTACTTTTGTCTTGTGTTAGGCATTAAGTATCACAACTACTCTTTTCCAGATTAGAGAAAGTAAGGAATGTCATATTTGTGGTATATTTATTGTTGGCATCAAGCCGGAAAGTAATAATTCTCCATATCTTTATAGTAATCTTCTTAATGTGATACATATATTAAAGATGAATTTTGGTATCTTCTTTCTTGATATTATAATCTATTTATTTCCATTGCCTTGTCCTTAGTAAGACAGCTTGTGGATGCTTATAAATTTCTACATTTATGCAGTACAGGCATATGTTTGAATAATAATCAGGGCATTCAGTTTCATACCTTGTTAAATCTTTCTAAAAATTATAAATATATACAAAAATAAATGAATATTTTAAAGGTCATTGATTGCTACGTTGAGTGTCTTTTGAGGGATTTACTTTCCATGTTATTAATCATGTTTGATTGTCCTTCATGACCCAATCATCTGTACATTCCTTGAATTTCCATCTGTTCCTCTGTTTCTTTTTTTGACTCTAGGCTGGTGCTTCTTTGGAATCTCTAGCCAAAGGTGCTGTGCAATTTTCTCGGCGATATACTGTACAAGAGCTGAAAGATCGTTGGGTTTCTCTTCTCTATGATCCTGTTGTTTCTGTAGAGGCATCAGCCTACATGATTAAGGTCGAACATTCTGGGTTTATAAATCAATTGAGACCTAATAAGTTCGAAGGAGTAAAAGATATAGCTTGCAGTTCAGGGAAGAGAAAAGCTGAAAGTGTCCGGAAATATTATTATGCCATGCGTAAAAGAATCTGTATTGAACCGTTAGATATGGTGGGTGTCAATGTTGCTTCTGGGCCTGGTTATTCTAACTTTAGAGAAGGTAATGAATTCTTGTCCAATGATTGCAAAGTTGGCAATCCAGCTTCAAATATTCTGGCAGCTCAAGGCCCAGATTACAGCATTAGGCCTCATCCCTTTGCCAAATTTGGGCCGCATGCTTCTGAGTCCACTGGAAATGGTCTTACACCCACTTTCGGTGGTGTTCAAAATCATGGGCAAGAAGATCTTCATGGGGAAAATGCGTCAGACAACCCTCCCTATCCATATGAAGAGAATATCTCACTAACTGGGGATTGCAGTGGGATCCCTGGATTTGTCCAATCAACTGATTTGCCTCTCTGTAACTTGTTTGAAGCTGAGGATTTAGTGAACCAGGCTAGTGCGTGTTCAGAATTTTGTGACCAGTCATTTCCTAGTTTTGGGTGTTCACCTCCTCTACCTCACATGCCAATTTGGCCTAGTTCCCAGGACATTACTGCAGCAGAACTGCCCGTTGAAATTGCAGATGCAGACCTTCAGCTAAGAGATGAATTTATGATTCCCCAGACTGCAAATGAATCAGAGGCATTAGGATATGGTGGTGGCCCCTCAAACCTTAAATTGGAAACTCCACTCTCTGGTGATAGCATGATAGATATGACTTCTAGCACACAAGAGTACCTTGAGGTGTTGTTCGATCTTTCTAATGACGAAGGGCTACTCTACATGGATAATGATGGAAAAGAGGGTATAGAAAAGTCTTATCTTGATGGTTTGAGTTCGCTACTATTGGATTCTCCCAATCAGTGCGATTTGCCTGGTTCAGGTCTAGGTGAGGCTGCAGTGATTGCAGATGGACATTTAGTTGATAGAAGTGATACACATGATGGAGCGTCATATAATGAGGACCTCTGTGATCAGCAGGAAGTTGCAAATGCTCAAGTGTCAGCCTCTGGATCTACTATGAAAGTAGGTCCTGAGTATCGTAATGGAGTCATTTGTTGTACATTAAATACCGAAGACCCAGATATTCCGAGCAATGATGATGTTTTTCTTCCCTTTCGGTTTCCTTCTCCAACTAATTCCTCAGGGGCTCACTGGGCATTGCATGACCCTAGCTATCTAGGGTCCTCATCAGTTAAGAACTTCTCAAGTACTCGCAGTGCAAATGGAGGACACCTTGCTATGAAAAACACCCAGAAAGATTCATCTGTTCCTTCTGGCAGGATGGGATCATTCCATCCGTCAGATGCAGGTTTAAGATGCCGAAGAGATCATGGAGTCAAATTCGAGTTGCCTGAAAGTAGCGTCCAGCATGCTGCACTTAGAGAAGCTCGGAAAAGTGACAGTCCGAATCATGTTAATGTAGCATATGTGAATGCCAACAATTTAATCACTGGAGTGAAGGGAGGTCCCACCGAGATGGGACAGGGAAAGAATATTGGTATTACGTCCCTAGGCCCTTGCCAAGACAAGCATGATAGTGGTTTGGATATTCATCAAAACCTTCAAAATAATTCTATCGGCAGTCGGAGTGGAGTGGATGGCATAGCTGAAATTCCAAATAATGGATCATCAAATGTCGACTTGAGTTTCCAGCAAACTGATGTCCCAAAGGCAATTGATCATTCCCTACTGTCAGATCAGGAGCAGCTCTTGTCTGAGAATGAATTTGACGTGCCTTATTTTTCTGATGTAGAAGCAATGGTATAACATCTGAAGGATCATAATTTGTTAGTTTCCTGTGCTTTGCTTGCATTAATTTCGGCCTCTGCATTACATCTTGCAGATCCTAGATATGGATTTGAGTCCAGATGAATTTGATTTGTACACCAATCCGGAAGGTATTCTCCACTTTCCTACATGTTGACTTGTATTTATTCCAAACTCGCAGCCAAAAGGATGCTCATAGATAATTACACTTTAAGTTGATTGTATGTTCCTATTTCTAATCTTAAATGAGTTTCTAGGGGGTAGGTTCACTAGAGTTGCTTGTCGAAAGCTTAACTTTCTATTTTCACATCTATCTAGTCTCTATTGTTAATTTGTTACCAGAAAAGAACTAAGCTGCCCCTCCTTTACTATTTGGCTATTAGCAATTGTTTTATAGTATCCTACAATTGTCAGCGTGCTCTTGTAGTATCTAAAGTGACATTCTGTCTCTTAGTTGGCTATAATCTCTTAGGTTATCATGATTCTCACATTATGCACAATGAAACCCTTGCAGTTCAGAGATATCAACTTGAAGAAACCAAGAGAACAATCATAAGGCTGGAGCAGGCAGTTGATGCTTTCACACAGAGAGCCATTGCTGGTCAGGGCGCATTTGCTGTTTTATATGGGCATTGCTCAAGACATTTTATAAAGAAAACTGAGGTATGACCTCTCAACCAAGTCTATTAATTTTGCATCAAAATGTTGCTTACCTCTGTCATTCCGAGCAGTTTCATTATTTCTCAGCCAGTAGAGAACACTGCCGCCTGCAAAATAACAAAATCTGCGATGAGCTTTCTCTGTTGTCTTCTTTTACTATATATATATATATCAATGCTTGAAGGTCAGGTCAGGTCATCATTTAAATTGTACGAGGCTCAGCTGGTACTGTTAAGGTACAAACTGGAAAAGGGCTCGATACAAGCACAACCAACACAGATAGCCACATTTAGGTCTTTAAATGAGCCATGTTTATCATGAAACTCAGAGCTTGATTCTTGAAAGCTTGTTTGAGTTCGTCTATTGAGGCTATTTAAATTAAACTCGTCAATCTTGAATCCAACACTCACCTCGTTAACTCATGATCAAACTTGTTAATGTACTTATGAGTAAAACTCAAAAATATAAAACTATTAATTAAGTATACATAGTAGGCAGAAGTTTTTAGTTGTGATGATTTCTAGTACAAGCTTGACCGGGATAGGTAAAAAGGTTGTTAGATGATGGTGTTAAAGCCCATATAAATTTATGCCTAATGGAAATACTGTGAACTTTGAGGTACTTTATATACAATTTCCTGTCTGAATTTTACTTTAAAAATGAAACATCGTGGCTTTCAGGTGTTACTGGGCAGGGCAACAAATGATATTAAAGTTGACATTGACTTGGGAAGAGAAAAAAATGGTGGTAAAATTTCACGAAGACAGGTATTATAACCCCTAAACTTATGTTATTTGAGTTGATAATCATAATTGTTAGTTTTAGAAGTTTCCTTTTCGGTCTCATTCATCAGTATGACACCATAAGCA
The DNA here is from genome assembly GCA_034509125.1 of Monilaria moniliformis. NCBI lineage: Eukaryota > Viridiplantae > Streptophyta > Magnoliopsida > Caryophyllales > Aizoaceae > Monilaria > Monilaria moniliformis. The sequence goes on along the minus strand of JAYDZE010559530.1, from coordinate 7,138 downwards.
AAATTGGCTCCCTTTCACCATACTTGCCAAAATTGAGTATTTGTGGTATGAACTTTTTTGGAATTGGGCTTGCTGTACTTTTTCTCCTGAATTTAAGATAAGGTCCAAAAGATGTTGCTGCATGTAAGTCATTGTATTCTGCACAAACAATTATCAACTAAAGCGGGTCCACATAAAATAGGATGTCAGGCTAAGAGATCCAACTTTTTGGGGACAAGTAGGAATTAGGAGCTTTAAATATCTGGGTTGCATTGTGCTATTTCTTAACTATTACTGCCCAGCATTTTGGACGTCTCATTGTCAACAGCTGTTCCCCATATGGGTGAAGTTCTCTTTTTTTTTTTTTTTTGAATGGCTGATAGAGTGAAGGGATTGAGATAAGCAAAGAACAAGAGAACTGAAAGAAATAAATTGAAATAAATACTGAACAAGGAAAGACAGAGAGAAACCCTCCTCTTGCGAGCCCCTACAGCTGTCCCAAACTTCTCAAACGAGGTTTACAGCAGAAGCTGCCCCAGAATAATACTCAACCGATAATGATCCTAACCCTTCTCACTAATACCTATTTAAAGACCTAAAGAAACTTGAGGCCAAAGTAAAGAGCTTGGAGCCCACAAACAAGCCCGATCTGTTACTTTATTCCAGCCCTAAATAACTAAATAAATGACAGAAATAAAAGATGACTATAACTAAATAATGATCTCTATCAGGGGCCCCATATGGGTGAAGTGTTTCCTATTTGTTTGGTGGTTGTATGAGATGAGAGCTGACTTTTCTTGATTCCTTAATACATAGATGTACTTTTTCCAACTCACAGAGGATATTTGTAAATTTGTATGCATGCTTTTTCTATGTGAAATATATATGTCTGCGTCTGACATTGTTAACAATGCCCCGACTTCAGATTATAAAAAGACAAAAAAAGAAAGAACGATCTAGGCTTCTGTAAAGCCTTGAAAGTATTACTGGATAAGTTGACCAGGTTTTCATTATCATCTGAAACCCACCATTAGAATTTTTTAAGTTCCTGGATAATTTCTTCATTTCATTTACTTTCACGGCTTACTCTGTTGTTAGAAGTGGTTTCTGCAATGCAAGATTCAAACTGATGTACTACACAATGTCTTACCGCTACGCACTTACATGTATGTTTCTTTTTGGGCATTGGTTAGGCTGCGATGAAGATGGACATGTATGGAATCTTCCATCTGAAGAACCTCGGAAGAACTCCAATTTACATGAATGGCATAGAAGTAGCTCCTGGACAGAGCCTAGCCCTTATTTCTGGCTGTCTCATTGAGGTATATATCACATTTTTATCGCTATTAGGCTAATTATTCCATCTGGCGTACAGGTAAGAACATGATTTCCTGTTTCTTTAAACGAACTTTCATACTTATCACAGATTAATCCAATCCTCTAAATTCCAGGTAAGGGGATTGACCTTTGTGTTTGAGACAAACCATAAAATGATAAAGCAATACATCGATAGCTCTGTGGGAGGAGGGGTTTAGCAGATTATAAACCATCGATGAGATGTTGAATGAGACGATCATGTTCAGGAAGGTGCTAGTTTTTTCCCAACACTTTCTTGAATCGGTAAATGTATAGAGTAGTCACCATTATTTTTTTTTCCCTCTCTCAACAGCTGTTTTCTTGCTAACGAGATTTTTTCTTGCATCTGTTTACTCCCAACACATTTTTGTTGAACCTGGATAACTACAAACTTAGTTTGTTCATATGCTGTAGAAAATCTAATTTCACAGGATTTAACGAAGTAGAAGAAAAGTTCTACTATATGCCATTCAATTTGTGATGTCACGGTGTGAATCTTTTATTCCTGATTCTTGTACATGCTGTGTTAATTGAATAGATGGCTAAAGATTCTTGATCTTCGAGTGGATCTTGAAGATTTTTTTTTATTTTTTATTTTAATTTCTAACAAATTCTGTTGTATATTTATTTTATTTTACAAGAACTGTCTACTAGAAATTATCTCGAGAATTTCAATTTGTCGTGTGTGCTGATAATTTGGGGAGCAAAGACTGCAACAGACAATTCGTCAGGAAAATGTTAGTTCATCTTTCAGAACTTAGAACTTAAAAATAAACAAATTATTCTTAGTAAATGTCTTATAGTTTTTCGCTATAAGCTGTTGATAATATCACCGGGGAAACGTGTATCCAGGTACTGTGTAAGTCAGTACCGACGGAAATTGGCGGCCGGGCATCGGTTACTCGATACCCGATTTTCACCGGTGCAGGACGGAGTTGGATAGTGAGTGCGGCAGTTATCCAAGTATCAGGTATTATCCGGTCGGGGATACGGGTAATACCTGAAAAACTAACTATGAACTTAATTTTTTTTAGTTTTTATATTATAATTTATTACTTATTAATTATAAAAAAAAAAGATTGAATTAGTTTTTAACCATTGTACTAATTGTATGTAACGAACACTCTCTCCGCTAATTCAAATAAAAATCCGAAAATTTCAACTGGGATCAACAAACTCCCAGGACTACTTGTAAGGTCTTCAAACAATGTTTAATTTTGTTTATTTTTCTTTTCTTATTTAAATTTTTTAAAATAAAATTTGATTTTAAAAAAAAATCTAGAATTTTGGGGGGACTTGTTTTCTTCCAAGGTTAATACCAGTCGATAAAGCTGAGCGGCCACATTGTGACCACCCACACAAGATATAATAGTTAATGTATTTGAAAAAATAATAATACATTAATATTCATTTACATAATAGTCATTTTTCCATCAATTTTAGAGAGAGATTATAAATTTAATTTCATTAGGTGAACCAATTTTAAATAAATCGTTCTAATTTCTTCAAAAAATCCATGTGTAGACAGCCATAATGTGGTTGTTTAGCATCACTCGTTGTATTTTCTAACATTTGGTGTTACCATAATCGCAATGAAGTCTGCCCCTTCGACATGACCTGTCTTAGTTTCCAATATTATAAATAACACCAATATATATATATATACACGCCAGAATCATGATTCCATCACACATCATGCATGAAACCATTTGCGTATTTTTTTTGCGCACACTACGATTTAATTGTCAAATACTACCGGAAAGAATAAGGAAATTCTTTCAATTTTATATGGCAATGATAGTTTTTTTGTTATTGATGTTTGCCGCGGTTGCAGGAGGGTCGTCATCTCCTGCTCCGCCGCCTTCCACCAGAAATTTGCATGTCTGGCAAAAGGTGGCGGCGGAGGATAAACCGTCATGGCCAAAGACCGTGGCGGCTCACCCTGTGATGAAGGTAGAGGAGGAGGAGGAAGAAGAGAAAGACTACGCTATATGGAATCCGGCTCCATATTTTGGTGGTGGAGGAGATGGAGCTCCTATACCTCATGCAAAGGATGCCTGCTGTCCACACCAACCATGATGCTAATTGTTACATTTCTAATTCTATTTAATTTTCATATATGGTTTATAATATATTATTATCTTAAATATATAAATTGTTGTGCTAGCTAGAGGAATAAATTAATGAAATGCACGCTTTAATATTAAATTTAGGGTGATGTTGATAATTAGTGTTATGTACTGTGTATAATTTTTATTTTATTCGAATTAATAAAATTAAGGCAGGCTCCTATTATTTTTTTTATATTTTTATGGTCAATAATCACTTAGTGATCGTAGGTTGGATAAACTTATCTCTGAAAGAAAAAATAAAAGAAAGAAATGTTCTGCCCCCATCAGAATCAAACAAGAGAAAATTTATTGTGAATACAGTTATATTAAAATAATTAAGACTAATTAATAATGACGTAGTTGATTTTTATCTTTAATCATTCATTTGTTAGTAATATTTGACATTTCTTAAATTTAATAGTTATTTTAACATATTTTCATAATGATTATCCTAATGATAGTTTAAGTATTGTATTGAATATAAATGGTGCCATATCGTCTTTAAAGTGAATTTTTACCAGACTTTTGCACCAATCAATTGATAATTTGCAAACACTGCACATAATACCCCTAAATTTTAAATTGAATTAAATTGGTTTTATTTAAAATTATTTTATTACTAATTATCATTTTTTTACTAAATTATCCTTATTATATTTTCAAAGATATGATTAAAAATTAGTTTGATAGATTCTTCAAACAAAGTAACAAAAATTGATTTAAAAATAAATATATAAATTTGCGAATATCTAATTTAGAAAAGTTAATTTTTTTCTTAAATTACTGCAAAAGGGTACATATGTAATATATTAATTTATTTTAAATTAATTAATATTTATAAACTAATTTAAATATAAAATATTTAAAAATAGTCCATTATATCTATACATTTATATATATTTATCACTATTCTTGATATAAATGTGCATATATATATTTTTAGCAAAGAAAAGGCAATTCATGATTATTACATTTCTCCTATGTTCTCTGTGGACTGTCCGAATTAGAGATTTTGGCGTGATTTACGCTATTACCCAAATATCCAAATATCTCTCTCTCCTCCTTTCTCTCTCTCTTTTTTTGTGCATGTGTTCGTTTCTCCAACCCTACAATGGGTTATAACTTCATCACCTTGCATATACCATTTCTGATTTCTCAGTTTAGGAACCTTTAAGCCTGCGCCTTGGGATATCCAGAACATAATCAATCCACATTTTCATATATATCTTCATCAACATATAAGGTCCACTCACTTTACCCATATTGCATCTGTCTTTTACATGTATCTTTCACCGCCATTTTTGTCTGTAAATCAACATTCTTGTGCTTTATCGATGAAAATCTTACGTTAATATGCATGATATATATGTCGATGCAGATAAAGGACTGAAGAGCCTCAAAGCTAAACGTCGGGACATAAGTCCCTCTCTTTGTTAGAAAGAGAGGGCAGCTTGTAGATTCTCTTCACGTGCATTTGAGCGAAAAAAAAAAGAAAAACTAGTAGAAAAATGGCATCGGTTTGTGGAGACGAGATGGTGGAATGGGATGGTATAGATAATTCAAGTGTACATGAGGAGAAAATCTATGTTGCAGTTAGGGTTAGGCCTCTCAGTGAGAGGGAAATCTCAAAGAATGATTTGTCGGATTGGGAGTGCATCAACAACACCACAATCATATTCAAGAACAGTCTTCAGGAGCGTTCTCAACTCCCGAGTGTCTACGCCTTCGGTAAGCAAACCGTCCCATTTACCCGAAGAAATCGGATTTGTGACAATTTTAATCCTCATGGGGTTTTGGGCATTGGAAAATCGAGTTAGCAATAAGAGATGACATGCAATTGCCGATGTTGATGAAACAACATCGGCAATTTTAGCCCGATAAATCATTAATGCTACTTTTTTATTCTGAAAAGTCTTCTTTTATCGGGCTAAAACTGCCACGGAGTCATGCTAAACTCCTACATTCGGATCAAATGCAAAACAATATAGTTGCATTCATGTGATAGCTGCATATCATCTCTGATTGCTGACTGTGCTTTCCAATATCGAAATCGCTTATGAACTAAAATTGTCAAAAATTCTATTTATAGGGTTCCAATGATAATCAAGTCTATGATATTAGACAAATTCCAGAATTCTCAGAAAACAAATAAAAAAAGGCAAAAAGGAGGTCTATTATATGATGTGATCATTTATATTATATCATGAGCAGATAGAGTATTTGGGTTCAACTCTCCAACAAGGCATGTCTACGAGGAAGCTGCCAAGAAGATTGCACTGTCTGTACTGAGTGGGATAAACTGTGAGTAGTTAAATAGCCTTCAAATATACATTTGTTGATGTTGATCATATCTCAAAGAAAGCAAGCTCAAACATATGTTTGGATTTCGTCATCTCCAGCAACTATCTTCGCATACGGGCAAACAGGCAGTGGAAAGACATTCACCATGTTTGGAATCACAGAATGTGCAATAGCAGATATATATGACTACATACACAAGGTTATCTCTTGATCATCTCTTTATAAACTCCATCCACAACTCATTGCTATAATCACGTTACTTGGAATATATATATATAGCATCAGGAGAGAAACTTTGTCCTCAAATTTTCTGCCATGGAGATATACAATGAAGCAGTGAGGGACCTTCTCCATTCCGATGGCACTCCACTTAGACTTCTTGATGATCCGGAGGTGAATCATTTTCCTTCAACATTTCGATAGTTGGCAAAAGCTCGCATGCGGACATCTGCATGCATGCAAATGGGGCTCCGCATACAGACTCAGCTCAACCTAACCCGCACCCAAACCGGCCCAACCACCAACTAGAAAAAAGTTTCATGTTTTTCAGAAAAATCTCACATATGTAACAAAAGTTTCATTTGCTTTTAAGACTTAATTTATGAAATATAACTAATATATTAAGATGCTGGTTGACCCAACGGATAGTGACTGGCCGGGTTGGGCCTGGGTGCAGAGCTCCATCGGCACCCATGCGGATGCACCAGAGACCCCCTCTTGATTGATTTTCATCAAATATCCTTATTGTATCTTTCTCTACTACAGAGAGGGACTATAGTTGATAAGCTTACAGAGGTGACCTTAAAGGACTCGAACCAGCTAAAAGAATTGTTATCTATTTGTCAAGGTAAGAAATTCGTCACTTATACTAGTATTGTTGTTGTTGTAACGACTCATGGATTGACTCTTAGCAAGCACCATCTTGTGTATTTTCTTCAGCTCAAAGGCGAATAGGCGAGACTACTCTCAACGAACTGAGCTCTCGATCTCATCAGATTCTACGCTTGGTATATACTTTTCGAATCAGCTTATTTCTGTTATGAAGTTTTTCTGTTATGAAGTTGGGAGTTCATTAAATTCTTTAAGAATGCTGCAGACTGTTGAAAGTGAAGCTGTTCAATACTTGGGAGCACAAAGTTCGAGCACTTTAACAGCTTCAGTGGTAAGAAATGCTCTGTGATGAATTTGCACCAAAACAAGGCATGGATATAGCACAATGTGTCATATATTTTAATGTGTTTTCCAATGATAGAATTTTGTTGATCTTGCTGGGAGCGAACGTGCTTCTCAAACGTTATCAGCTGGGACGAGACTCAAAGAAGGTTGCCACATAAACCGCAGTTTACTATCCCTCGGAACTGTTATCCGAAAACTAAGGTGCATTCATCACT